>PVJH01014590.1:0-56406 GCA_004026705.1 Nesogale talazaci | reverse complement strand
GGGTGGGTGAGGAATCCAGTTCCAGCCCCAGCCCACCCACCCCTGACACCCCCTCCCCACCCCACAAATAGTTTCCTATAATATTATCTTTTTAGTAACATGCTGAGCCAAGATGCCTCATTTAAAATACCTCTATGTCTAAGGCTATGCACTTGCATCCACTTCTGGACTTTCTATTTTATTCTTTTTTCTTACTGATCCTCCCCCAAACTCACAATCTCAAACTCATCTAACCTGGTAATAGATTGCAACACCAAGTAGAGTAATGCTTTGTCTTTCTTATCATTTTTCTTAAAAAAAAAAAAAAAAATCAAACCAAACAAGATAAAGTCTTGGCAATGACATTTGGCTTTTCCAGACAACTTTTAGAATCCCTTTGTAGTTTCTATTTTGTTTGTTTTGAGTTGGAGTGGTTTCTATACAGTGACACCACTCATGAAAGGCCTTCCTCGGGCACCTGTTTGCTTAGCTTCCTCCACTTCCCATCAAAGCCTACATTCCAACTGGACTGATCACGGGTCCAGCTAAGGACACACGCGCACCTTTGTCGTTTGTGCACAAGCTTCCTATGTCTGGGGCTGGCTTTGGGCTTCTTTGTGGGCCATGCAGTCAGAGGTGGAGGTGAGGGGTGTGTGTGTGTGTGTTTCTTTCTGATGCCCCTAGGCAGAATGAATTGCATCTTCTCCTACTACATTTTATACATTCCCATGTTGAAACAATCGTCTTATGACATTGAATTTATTTACGAGTCTGTTTCCTCGGCGTGATCAACAATTTGAGAACAGAGACTGTCCTTTCAACTTTGTATTCCCATTTTGACTCAAGATTAAAAACGAGAAGAGAACAACGACCACAAACAACTGGCTCAGACCTGCTGCTGCTAAGTCCGTTCCAAATCACGGCAGCCTGTGCAGTACTGAGTGGAGCGGAACTCTCTCCGGTCAGCTTTATAGAAACAGATCACTCAGACTTTCTTTCCTGGCCTCCACGAGGGCTGGGGTGGGGTTTGCACCACCGACCTTGAGGTTGGTGGATGGACTCAACCCTTTGGGCTTTAGGCAGTCACCCAATGAAAGCACCTGGAATCAAAAGGCACAGGGCGTGAGAAGCCTGGCTAAGGTGCAGAATGCACTGGAGAGTGGATCGGTGCAGATGCAGTTAGGTTAAGAGTTAGCCCCCTATCGTCCAGTCTCCCCTAGGATCCATTTAAATGTGTTTTAGTTTGTCATTTTGTCTGCTTTCTTTTCGATTGAGGTTTTTAGCTGATTGACTTTGCTATTCTTGTTAGTTTTATCTGTTTGCTTGTTTTTTTAAAAAATGTGTTTCTGTTTATGGAATACAGGATAGGTAAATCTAGCTAGACGGTAAGTGGATTGATGGTTCCTTGGGGGCAGGGCAGGGAAGGCGGAGGGGGGGGGATATGGTGAGCTCGTAATGATGAGTACAAGAATGAGGAAAATGGGAGGGGAAGGCAAAAAAAAAAAAAAGAATGAGGAAAATGTTCTACAACCAATTGTAGTGATGATTGCATAACTCCTTCTAAATGTGGTTGACCAATGGAGTTGTATGATATGTGGGTTATATGCCAATAAAACTTGGCGGGAGGGGAGGGCGGGCAAAACACAGGATTATCACTCAGGTCGGGCTGAAGATGCTGCTTGCGGCCTGTCTTGAATATTGATATTGTTGGACTTTGAGCTGAGTGACACAGAGCTATGCTGTGCGGATGGGGTCGGGCAGTTAGTCCACTGGAATGCGCAGGTGAAGGACAATCGGGAGTCCCATTAAGATGGCATCACGATGCCTGGAATGTTATAAGAGCGGTAAGAGCCCCCAATAAAATGATTAGAAAAAAAAAAAGATGGCGTCACAGAGTTTCAGAGACAGAGTTATAAAATCACCTGCTGAGGGTGTGACGGAAGCTTGGAAAAGAGATGGTGAGGGTTGACGTGGGGTTCCGGCAGCCAGGGGCAAAGCTGTGCTCAGTGGATCTTCTGGAAGCGTATTTGCATTTACTACCTGTGTTTTGTATAAATCATAAACATCGTGGCGATGCGTTACCCTGAAACCTGTACGGATCGGTCATCCTGGAAGGAGTTGTGTTCCCTTGGCCGAGTAGCAAGCTGTTTGCAACGTTTCCTCGTCGGTGATGTTGGCCCCGGAGTGGTGCCTTCCTTAGAGGGCTGTGGAGAGGATTCCATGAGTGAATCCTTATGGTCTGCATGCCCAAGCTGCTCAAGCAGCGTTTGCTGTTTTAAAAAGGATCCTTCAAGGGCTTGCATCCAAGTTGTTGTTAAGTGTCCGTGAACAGGTTCCAATCACAGGGGAACACGACCTGGTCTGGTGCTATTCTCACAAGTGTTCTTCTGTATGAGCCCCTTGTGGCAGCCCCTGTGTCCACCCACCTTGTAAACGAGGGCCTTTCTTTTTGCCCCTGGTCCTTCTACTTTACCAAGCATGGCGTCCTTCTCTCGAGACCCATCTCTTCTGACCCCACGTCCAAAGTTCGTGAGATGGAGTCCCTCCACCTTGCCTGCCCCACCCGTGACGAAAAACCACCTCCCGTGCAGAGACTTCTGGAGTTTTATGGAGGTGTCACTTGGAGGAGGCTTTTGGAAAGTCAAAGTCTATTGTATTTTTTCCTAGCAGGTAATTGGGTCTGAAACGGTCTGTTCCCCATCAAAGTTTTTCCTAAGGCTACCAATAGCTCACTGTGTTCAGTAGTCTAGATGATAAGAAATGAGGTTCCGTGCCACCTGGAGGAGTCCTGGGGGCAAGGTGGTTCTGAGTTGGGCTGCTGGCTGCAAGGTCAGCAGTTTGAAACCACCCTCCACTCGGTGGGAGAGAGACGGGGGTGTGCGTTCTAGTCCTGTGGAGAGGTACAGCCTCTGGAACCCACAGGGGCCAGCTCGACCCTGTCCTACAGGGTCCCTGTGGGTCATCATCCACTGGAGGGCCGTCTGTGTGGCCTTGGCTTTGGTTTTGTCTCCACTGAGGAGCCCCGTGGGTGCAGCTAAGCCGGGATGGAGCTTTTGAGGGCTGTGTCAGATGAGAGGAGAGAATGAAGTGTGAGAAAAAGCCATCCCGAGACCCACCTGTGTCCCCGGAGCGGGTATTTTCCTGGGTGAGCAAGGCAAGAGAGGTTGAAGCTTCTTTACTCTTCCTGTCGACAGGGAGGGATGTAGATGGAGCTGTTGGCTCCTCTTAGCCAGAAATGATCACTACCAGCACATTCCAAATTCTTAAGTGCTAAGGTCATGGGTGTCTCATCTCTGTTATGCCTAAGCCACCTCCCTACCTCTTGCTTTGTGAACTCTTCCAAATCTCTGGGCCCCAGTGCACCGACGGCTCTGCTGCCTCCTTTTCACCCATCTTTCAAGCGATTTCCCCCATGTCTTATCTATAAAGAGTGTGGGATGGGCCGATAGTGTATTTTAAGGCTCCTCTCACCCTTGAGGTCTCATGGCATCTGTTACGGACGCTCGAATCTCATGTGGAGTTAGGCCGATGGCGAAGCCTACCATGGCGTTGATCGTTGATCCTTCTTTTTAATCCGGAACGAGCACGAGGTGCTGCTGTCGTTGTCAAAGCTCCTATTGGACCTCCCCGTCCATGGAGGCCAATGGCAACATGTCCAATGCGAGCCCAGTGCTGATTCTGTTGGGCTGTTCTGGGTTCTGCCCTTGCTGCCAGGCTTCCTGCCCCAGCCTTCCAGAGCAGAACCCTAAGGTTGTCGGGTCTTCGGCCATCCTCGCCATGTTCGTGAGGGACCACGCTAACAGTTAATGGCTTTGTGCGGGAACAAGGTCTCCACTGTGCCTCTCTGGGTGAAAATAAAATCTCCGAGACGTGGCGTTCACATCCAGAAAAGGCTCCCGTGCTAAAGCAGCCAGCAGACTCCACGGCTAAGCGAAACCAGATGTGAGTTCTTTCACTTAATATATGTTGCAGGTCACAGATTTATTTTCTGAAAGCACCTATAATAACAATTAAAGTCATAAAATGTGCTTTCCCTAGGTAGTTCCTCCTAGTCTACCGAGCAATAGAGTCTGATAAGTTGGGGGCCCACCGTTGCCAGAGTCAACATATTTGTTTCGTTAAAAATCTGCAGAATGTGTCTATCTGTGGAGGTGAGCTCTGGTCAGGCCAGGGATCGCTGCCAACATACAGTTTCCTAAAATATCCCGTGCTCGCAGAAACGATAAGCAGACTCCATGGGTTTGCGGCTGAGAGGAGCCTGCGGGGGAGAGGGCTAGAATGAGTGGCGCTCAGTAGAATTCGTGTAATTTGGCAGACACTTCCTGCCTTTAAAACAGGGACCCTCCAAAGAATTCAGCAACTGCTGCCAGTGCTCCCTCTACCAACATTGCTGCCCAAGTTCAAAGGCCGGCTGATGTGCACCTCTGGGGAGAATTACGGGAACGTGTACGGGGTTGTCCATTCACGGAAGGTCTCTTCCCAAGACGAACGATTTGTTGCAGAAAGTTGTGGATTACATATATTATATTGGCGCCTGCCCGCGTCACCCCACCCCCAACCCCCTCACCCAATGTGTGGTGTGAATCCTCACCCCGATACGTGTAATTGTAACCCCATTTGAGGATGAGCTTTCTTACGTGCTTGGGGTTGTGCTGTGGAGTGTGTGTCTTAAGGCGACCTCTCCAGCCACGGAAGCACAGGCGGGGTAAGACACAAGGGGCTTCACAAAGTTCAGGGGGGAAATGACACTCTCTTTTCGTTCCCTTTTCTCCTCCCACGAACTTTTTAAAAATTTTATTGGGGGCTCTTACAGCTACTACAACATTCAGTACATCACTTGTATCAAGCACATTTGCACACATATTTCCACATACATTTCCCAATATTTTCCACTTGAGCCCTTGATACAAGCTCCTTTAAAAAAAAAACCCTCCCCTTTCCCTTCCCCCCCCCTTTTTAAAAAAATTAATCATTTTATTGGGGGGCCCCATGAACTTTTTGACGCCCCTCTCCTCCCCACCCTCCGGTAGATGGCAAGCCACAGCAAGATCACTGAGGAATAGAGACAAGACCAGGAACATCCTGCAGAACAGAGAGAGAAACAGCAAGCCTTTGCCTAGAGGCAGGACCTTGAACTCAGTCTCGAAAAGCCCAGAATGGTGAGAAAATAAATGTCTGTTTGTCTGGGGGACCCCTGGAGGTCTTTCTGTGACAGCGAGTGTCACGAGAGAAGGCAGGCAGAGACATTGCCAGGGGTTTAAAGGAGTGGGTTTCATAGCCCTGGACGTGTTTCCCTCAGCCAGGTGCTACCAAGTCCCCTGTCTCTCTCTGGGTCAGAAATGCATGGGAAGCGGTCCGGTTTCCACACTACCCTCTGGACAGTGGAGTGCTGCCTGCCTCTTGGCTTGCTTCTTTACTGGCCAGCACCCATTTCCTTCCTAACGAGTCTCCCACTTCTGGAGACTAGACTGAATATGGCCTCTGCTCTGGGATTGTTGTAATTGCCTCCATTTTGGAGGCTCTGGTTCACCCAGATTTTGACATCCAGTCTCCCTTTTCCTGCTCTTAGGGGAAATACACCCCACCCCCCCGCCACCCCACGCTTCATTTTTGGGTTCTGCCAGGGTGGTGGATAGGCACACGGCAGCACCACTGCGCTCCCCATCCCTTGGCCAAAGGGATGGTGATTAATTAACTCAGTGAAGGTTCTTTGATTAATAAGGTTCTGAACTCCAGAACAATTCTTTAAAATTTTTTAAAAAGTGTATTCACATGGCTCCAAAGGCTTAATAGTAATAAAACGAAATTAAGTTTGTGGAAAGTCGAACATGAAATTATGGTAAAAGCCAGTTGCCAGCGAGTTGCTTTCAGTTTGTCCTGCCTCCCTGGGTGGCAAAGCAGTGTGCCCTGGGTTTTTCTTCCTCTCTTCTTTCCAGTTATTTATTTTGTCCTTTCCTTTTTGTGCGTTTGGTGTTTCAGTAGACAGTCTACTGGGGTTCTGCATTCAACAGTTCTGTGTCAGTCTGGGTAGATTAAAAAAGCAAATTCAGAGACACTCATGTGTGTAAGAAAGCGTTTTAGATCAAAGAGCGATTGAATATTGAGAAAACATCCCAGCCCAGTCCAGATCAATTCCATAAGTTCAGTATGAGCCCATAAGTCTGATACCAGTCTGTTAGTTCCTCTGCAGACTCACGCAACACATGCAATGACGCCGAATGCAGGAAGACCACAGGCCGGTGGGTGGGGAGTCTGGTGGATCCAGTGGCGGCGTAAACATCTCAGCCCTGGCGGGATCTCCAAGTGGCTCCTCCAGCTCCAGGACTCTCGAGTTGCTCCATGTGTCTTCTTAAGAGGAATGTCTTGCAGGGGATGATTGTGGGACCCATCTCCAGCGAGCTGTTTATCTCCTTAGCCTTTCCAAGCGAGGTCATCAAGCGGTGACCTGATTGACAGGTTCAACTCCATCGCTTCTCTTTGAAGTCTCAAATTGATGCTAGATTATGTAACTACCACCCTAGGCTGTGTTCTCATCAATGCAGTTTTTCAATTTTGGGGAAACTCTTCCACAATCAGTTCCCATGATTGTCCATTGAGAGAAATCTATCAAGATTATGTTTTTTTTTTTGGAATCCCATTACCACAACCCGGTCAGCTGACCTCTTTGCCTTGAATTTCACCCGCCCACCAGATTGACTTGAAAGCCCCTGTTTGAGTGGACTTTTCTTGGAAGGCCCCCTAAGAAGCCTAAAACAAATGCATTGTTGAGAGACCTTGTCTGCAGCCATCCACTGATGCCAGCGACGTGCTTAAATACATTTTGAATGGAATAAGCCTGTGTGCATACAAATTGGGATGCTGGTAGCAGTACATTTGGACTGCCTCTTGTATTTGTATGCATTTTCTAGAGAAGGCAAAACTAGAGAGACTGCAGCCGCAGGTCAATGGACGCCTGGTCTTAGAGTGGGAGGCAGAGACTGACTCTGAAAAGGTATGAGGGCTGAGCCCCGGTGGCGTAGTGGTTGTGCGCGGGACTGCGGCCCACTGGGATGGAGGTTCGATTCCGGCTCCACGGAGCAAAGGCTGGGCCTCCTACTCCCACTACTAGGGCAGTGATGCCTTAAAAAAAAAAAAGAAAAAGAAAAAGAAAAGGTATGAAGGACTTCTTTGCTGCGATGGAAAGGCCCTAAAACTAGATTGCAGTGATGGCTGCACCACCGACTACATTCCGGGGCCCTAGTCCCAAAACTGTGGGGTACACACGGCCAGATCCCTTGACTCAGAGGAGTTTCTCACTTTAGAGAGAGAAGCGTGCCTGGAGAAAAAAGGGGCCTGTGAGCCCAGGTCTAAGAGCAGTGGTGATCATTTTGATAAATCATACTAATAGATTTCCTGATATGCACCCATCCTTGTGATTCTGGAATAAACCTTGCTTAGTCATGGTTTCTGAAAACCGGCTGGATTCCATTTGCTAATGTTCTCCGTCGGAATTTTCCATCCATATTCATAAAGTGAACTTGAGCTCTCGTGGCCTTGATTTGTGCTAACGTTGTCAGGTTTCAATATCAGGGCCATGTTAATGTTGCAAATTAAATTGGGAAGTTTTCCATCTTTTTTTTCTATGCCCCATGATACTTATTTTGTTCCTCTCAATATGTGAACTATAGGAGATTTTCAAAAACAAGCAAAGCAAAGAATTTTCCTTGGAAAAAAAATTAAACCATACAGGAAAAGCAAAGGTTCCCGTGATCCTTTCCAAAGCCTAATCATCTAGCTATCAAATGACCACTTTGATCCTTTTCCTGTACAGTCTTCCAGACCCTCTTCATTTCTATACACATATGTGCATAGATATAAAATTTGGCACATTATTGTTTGTTCTGTTAGTAGGACTGAAGTCTACATGCCAAATTGCAGATTTTTGTGCAGATTATGGGTTGTTTAACTTAGTCAACTTATATCATGGAGAGCTCACCATTCAGTACAGATAGACTTACTTTGCTCTGTTTTTAAAATGTATTTTTTAAATTGTCCTTTCTACCATTGAGTATCTATATAGAGATGTAAGACAAAAACCTATATACACATCTATATCCATATATCTCCACCACAAACCCAAGACCATTAAAGTGATTCTAATTAATGTAGGATTCTCTGGCTGTACAGTTTTATAGGCACAGTCTCATCCTTCTCTTTCTGAGCTGCTTGTGGGTTTGAACCACTGACCTTGTCGCTAGGGGCCCATCACCAGCTGGGCTCCAAAACCATGTGTCAGAGTGAGCCTGTGTATCGGGTGGAGGTTTACAGAACAGATCCATTTTCCATTCAGCAATTCACTCACATTTTGTCTCCTGTTGCACTGCCACCCCCACAACTCGCTACCCCTACACCCCTCTTTCTCTGTGTTCCTGCTTCCATTCCTCGTTCTTTCCTAACCCTTCTGAACTCCGTCCTTAGGCAAACGCTGCCCTTTTGATCTCAAATAGTTGATGACTCTAAAGGGTGGGTACCTCCTTGGTATTAGTATGCATTAGAGACCTATCTATCATTGGGCTAAAAATTGAGCCATGAGGAATGTGAGGGGTGAGTTCATTTCCAGACCTGAATGTTGACTAAGGAGTGCCACTAGTCTCTGCCAACCAGTGAACCTAGTCACCTTCCCCCACCCCACCCCCCCCCCGCAAGATTTTGAGTTTTGTTCCACTTTCATCTCCTGCTCTAAGATTTTCTAATGTGACCCCGTTCTGAGCGGTTGATAGTTTCTAGCTCATTCTTAAACACTACCTACTATTTCACCCTCTGTTTCTCTCTCTCTTCTCCTTTTTTATTGGGTGTCTCCTACTCTGCTGGAATGACCTCATTAACTGATAGCATCTTTAAGGCCCCTATGTCCAAACAAGGTCACATCTGCAGGCACCAGGGGCTAGGACTTGAATATAAATCCTGGGGACACAATTCAGTCCCTAATAGGCTGTGCAGGCGTCTCTGCCAGGGGTGCTTTAGGGTAGAGACCTAGAAGTGAAAGTGCTGAGAGAAAACATCCTTGCAGAGCAAATCCAACATAGAGAAGGGGGAAGGGGGAAGGGGGAGGGAGAATAGGGAGCGGGGGGAGAAACTGAGACGATGACATGGGGGAAACAGGGCACTAACCCACACAGGGGGAGAGTATTGGTTGTGTCTCCACAGAACTGGACCGTGCATAAAGACCCCACCAGGAGGGTAAGGTAACGTGGAAGCAGGCGTGGAAAGACTGGACTACAGGGTAGGCCTCAACCAGAATGAGCCTGACCCCCACCCTGGAAGTGTGTGCTGCAGAGAACGACACTAGACCTTTGGTGGGGGAAAGGAACTGTCCTACATACCCAGACGGAAGCAAACTGAGAAGGAAAAAGAGAAAGGGATCCTTGATCTAGACTCCATGTAGGCACACCAAGACCAGAGGATTAGGCCTCTGCATGGAGCTGCTGGGGCACAGAGAGGACCAACAGCTCAAGACATGTTGTCCCCTAACTAGAGCATACGGAGATGAGGGACAATAACAGGGACACACGGCAAGGAGACAGTGTGGGAATGAAACATAACAGACCAGTAATTGGAGTAAGGTCGATCCACAGAGTCCCTGAGAAGCCCCAAGAAGGAACTTCAGGTGAGTAGGGGCAGCCCCTGATCTCCCTCAGGACAAGGGGAAAGAGGCTCACGAGGGCCAGCGAACAGACCAGACCTGGACCTATATAGGACTTTCTTCTCATCCTTTTCTCTCTCCTTTTCTTTTGTCAACAGTATGTTTTCTTATTGTTTAGACGAGGACCTTGCTGGCTGGTTTGCTCACTTACGTGGGTCGGCCATGGGAGGGAAGCCCAAGGAGAAGGCAATGGGGCCAATGACCCTGGAAGTTAGAGGGGGAAGAAGGAGGTGGGGAGAAGGGTGTGGTGAACGGGCATCTTCATGGACAGAGGAGAAAACCAACATCTAGGAGAAGGTAGAGATTCTGTGAACACTAAAGCAACACCAAGATAGCAGAGAGGAAGCACTAAGAGGTGGAAGAAGGGGGAAAGTGATGGTGGGGCAGGATGAGGCAAAAGGAAACGGAGGCAAATTCTAGGAAGCAAAGGGATAGGAATATTAACAGAGGTATGCACTTGTGCAAATACATTATTCTGTAAAACAGAGGTATTGGCCTATATTCATGTATTTATAAGGCAATACACTGAGGCTGCAGATGGACTTTGGGCCTCAGCGCATGCATACCTTCCCTTAATACTAAACACTTTATTCTAACAAATTGGAATTCTGTGATTCTCCACACCCCCCACATGATCGCTGAAGACAAAATGGGTGCATAAGCAGATGTGGTGAAGACAGAGGATGGTGCCTGGCTATTAAAATATATAGTGTCTGAGGTCTTAAAAGCTTGAAGCTAAACAAGCAGCTATCCAACTGTGAAGCAACAAGTCCACATGGAAGAAGCACATCAGCCAGTGTGATCTTTTTTTTGGGGGGGGGGGAATCACTGCCTTCTGGTGGGAGTAGGAGGCCCAGCCTTGCTCCTGGAGAGCTACTGCTGGATTTGAACCACCAAGCCAGTGGGCCACTGTCCCACACTCAACCATTACGCCACTGGGGCTCAGCCCTAGCCAGTGTGATCTTGAGGTGTCAGAGAGACTGGGCAATGGGCATCAGAAGATGCACAACAAACAGTAAATAAACAAACAAAAATGCATTGGTGAGAATGGAGGGGGGTCAGCGTGGAGATCCAGAGCCCCTCTGTAGACAAGGGAACATCCCGCACAGAGGGATCGCAGAGAGGGGATGAGTCCATCAGGTTGCGGCAGAGCACTTATGGATTATGTAGTATACCTCTGATCACTTATGGATCATGTAGTATACCTCTAATCCCTGGAGGCCTCCTCGCCCCACACTATCATGACCCCAGTGCCACTTCCCAATCTAGACTAGAGGGGAGCATGTACATAGGGACAGGCAAGACGTAAAACTCACAACAACACATGGAACCCAGGAACAGGGATGGGAATAGAGATACCTAAAGGGTAGGGGGAAGGGCAGGAGAGGTGGGGAGGAAAGGGGACACTGATCTTAATGAATGGCACATAACCACACGCCCCCATCCACGGGGAAGAACAACAGAAACCAGAGGGGAAGGGAGACAGCAGTTGGTGAGATTTAAAAATAATTAACAATCTACAATCTATCAAGGGACCACGAAGTTTGGGGATGGGGGGAAGAGGATTCTAAGGGCTCAGTGAGCTAGATAGCCACTTGTTTACTTTCAAGTCTTTAAGACCCCAGACACTATGTCTTTGGTAGCCGGGCACACACGGAAGAAGTACATCAGCTTGTGTGACCACAAGGTGTCAAAGGGCTTGGGTATCAAAGAACTAAAAATTATGTCATTGTAAATGAGGGGGAGTACAGATTGGGGACCCAAAGCCCATCTGTAGGAGAAGCAACATCCCCTTACAGAAGGATCGTGGGGAGGCGATGAGCCAGTCAGGGTACAGTGTAGCAACAGTGAAGTGTGCAACTTTCCTCTAGTTCTTAAATGCTTTCTCCCCACCACTGTCATGATCCCAATTCTACCTTACACATCCGATTAGACCAGAGAATGTACACTAATACAGATAGGAACCGGAAACATGGGGAATCCAGGACAGATGATCCCTTTAGGACCAGTGGTGAGAAAGGATACTGGGCGAGTGGAGGAAGGTGGAGTAGAATGGGCAAACTGATTATAAGGATCTACATATAACCTCCTGTCTGGGGCACAGACAACAGAGAAATGGGTGAAGGGAGACACCAGACAGTGCACAATATGACAAACTAATAATAACTCATAAATTATCAATAGCTCATAAGGGAGGGGGAGCGGGGAGGGAGGGGGGAAAAGAGGTGCTAATACCAAGGGCTTAAGTAGAAAGCAAATGTTTTGAGAATGATGAGTGCAACAAGTGTACAAATGTGCTTTGCCTACAATGGATGGCTGGCTGAATTGTGATGAGTTGTACAAGCCCCCAATAAAAGAATTTTCTTAAAAAGGAAAATGCACATGTATCTTATTCCTGTTTTCACGTGTGCTTGTTTTTATGACCGGTAAGATTTCTCATGTTTCTGCTTCTCGGAGCCCTGGTGGCACAGTGGCGGCCAGCTGGGCTAGTCACAATGTTCAGTGGTTGGAAACCACCAGCTGGGAGATGACTCTTGTAAAGAGTAATAGTCTCAGAAACTCACAGGGCAGTTCCGTTCTGTCCTTCTAAGGTCGTTAGGAGTCAGAATCGACTCAGTGGCAGTGAGTTTGTTTTGGGTTTATAGTGGGGGGAAAATAGCATGATGGTCACACCTGATCTTCTCTGGATACAGGTGGGGGAAGGAGAATTCAACTCCAAGGCAGGCCAGGGCCAGTCACCACAAGGCAGGGATCACTCAGACCAGTCAACTTCCTTCGGCCTATTTTGACATTAACCGTCCCTTCTAGACTGTTTACCTCTCTGCTGGATTTGATAAACAGTTGCAATAGCCATACTGAATGGATAGACAATGCTCACAATTGTGAGGGTTTATTAGGGAAGTTCACAGGTCCTACTGTAAGTCAGGATCGGAAAACATGAAGGATACAGTCCTTTTTGTCTGCAACAGTGCCTCTTCTCAGCCATGTCAGCAGGCATCTCTTTGGTCCTCAGTGTCAGTCCCATGTTCCCTTGACCTTGGTCCTGCTCTGGCCAGTGTTAGAAAGCTCCTTCCGCACTGATAAAGGCCCCAAGGGCATCCTGCTCTTCCATCCATCGATAGCCTGAAGGCACTCAGTTTTACCCACTGTGCTCTGTCTCTCGGTCTCAGCACAGCTCCTTTGCCCTGCCTCATGGTCTGGTGCTGTGGTCTCTGGTGCCTCTGCCACTTGGGGCCGGGATCTCGCACATGCTCACTGGTGGTTCGTCTTTCTCAACGGTTGAGAGATCCCTGGTACTTGCTCCTCAGACGGCTCACAGGATGGCAAAACTGACCAAGGAAGAGCCTCCTACACTTTATTCGGATGCCTGCTCCCACTCAGTCATTGGGTGGGAGTTACGAAGACGCACGGCACAGTGGCTGAACCGATGGGCGCACACCCCACAGCAACGGTGCGGATGGGTGAGGGGCAGGCTGTGCTCCATCCAGCTGTGCACAGGGTCCCTGTGGGTCCGAACCCGCTCGATGGCACTCAACAAGGACAGCAAAGACGAGAGCTCGAGGAGCCACACCAAGTCATTTCCCTTCTCTGTCATTTTCCCCCCACCCCCGCCTTTTCGACTCTAGTTTATGCTTTCATTTTCTTATTGGTAAGTGAGAGCTTTTTCTTTATTACAGAGCAGATGTAGTTAACTAGGTAGCCAATCATTTCTCTTCACTCACTGCTTTTTGTGTGTGTGTGTGGCATCACTGCCCTGGTGGGAGTAAGAAGCCCAGCCTTGCTCTTGGAGAGCTGCTGCTGGATTTGAACCGTCAACCCTGTGGGCCGCAGTCCCGCACACAACCACCACTATGCCACCTGGGCTCAGCCCACCCATTGCTTTCGATTTGATTTGATCAGTGAATCTTTCTGGTCTGTATTAAGTGCGTTATATTTTCATGAATCCAATGTCTTTTCATCTGTAGCTCCCCACCCCACCTCCATTTGAATCTTTCCTAGTGTTTATTGAAGACTCTGTGAACGAAGAGAAATTTGTTATACTCAGCCAGCAAACTGATATTCTTTAATACTGATATTCTATTACACCTCTATTTAAAAGGACAGGAAAAGCTACCTTTCTTTTCAGTAGGATGGAATATAGCCTTCTTTATATGTCAAATAAGGGGCTTGTGGAAGGCTTCGAATGTGAGCGAGGAAGCCTTTTGACTTTGGCTTGGCTTGGTCTTTCATTTCAGGGTTCCTGTTGCTCACCAGTAGACGGAGATGAAAGCAATCTACAGTACAAAGCTAAAGCGCTCTTCAAAGCTGTGGCTCGGAATGCAGAGAAGGAGGAGGAGCCAGCAGGGCTGAGGGGAGGACAGGGCTCCCGTCCAGGCGGAAGTTCAGATTCCCACCACCTCTTTCATTCCCACCAGTGATCTGCCAAAAAATACCCCCAAACCTGTTGGGGCCCCCCCGTGAGCAGAACTGAAGGCCTTGGGTTTTTCTTGGCTGTCATCTCACAGAAGCAGAGGGTCAGGCCTTTCTGCCTCAGTGTCTTGGTGGGTAGGCTGGAACCTCCCACCATTGGGTCACCCAAAAACCTCTCACTGGTGACCTGTTATTAGTCCTGTTATTAGACCTGTTATTAGTTATTAGATCTACCCTGCTGCTGCTGCTGCTTTGCTTTCAATTCTGAGTGACTCTAGGGCGGAGGAGAATGGTTCCATAAAGTTGTCAAGGCACAGTGCCCCTTTGGGAAGCAGCCAGCCTCATCTCACTTCTGTAGGTGGGTTCAAACCAATGATCTGTCAGTCACTTAACCCATGCACTCAAAACTTAAGCCAGGGCCCGTTTCAAGTGATCAAGGATCTCCCTGTGACATTTTCTTGGAAGAGTGAGGGGTTAAATCGCAGGCTGGGCTTGGGTTCCCCTCTAAACTCTCAGACCATGACAGTTGAACAGCTTTTATTTCACTCTCCACAATGCGATCTCAACCAAAGTCGCTGCTCAGTAAGTCTTTCTTCTTTCTCAGTTCATCATTCGCCCTTTTGCAAGGAGCCCGGCTATGGAGGTCAGTGGTTCTCAGCCGAGGGACGCACAACAGAATCATTTGGAAGCTTAAGATTAAAAAAAGAAGAAGAAAAAAGACTCCTGGGGTCTAACCTAGATTCATTGAATCAGAAGCACCAGGGATTCTGCAATGTTTGAAATTCCGACTTGCAGTCAGGGTTGAGAATAACGACTCTGAAATTGGCTGCCGACTCTGAACTCTGGGGCCCCCAGCCGTGTGTGTGGTGTCAAAGTAAAACTGCTCCAGCAGTGAGCATTCCGGAAACAGGGCCTTTCTTCCACTGTGCCTCTGTGTAAATGCCAGAAGCCAGCCTGATGGCTAACAGCTGAGCGAGTTAACTATTTCTGCCATCCAGGTACTTCTATATCTGCTCCTCGGCTGTTTGCTTGCTTTTATCATTTTATTGGGGGCTTGTTCAACTCTGATCACCATCCATCCATCCATCCATCCATCCATCCATCCATCCATCCATCCATCCATCCATTGTGTCAAGCACTTGTGTACATTTGTCGCCATCATCATTCTCATAACATTTGCTTTCGACTTGAGTCCTTGGCATTAGCTCCTCATTTTCCCCCTCCTTCCCCATTCCATCTCCCTCATGAAACCTGGAGAATTTATAAATTATTATTATTTTGTCATATCTTACACTGTCTGACATCTCCCTTCACTCACTTTTCTGTTGTTCATTCCCAGGGAGGTGGTTATATGTAGATTCTTGTACCCGGTTCCCCCTTTCTACCCTACCCTTCCTCCACCCTCCTGGTATCACCACTCTCAGCACTGGTCCTGAGGGGTTCGTCTATCCTGGGTTCCGTGTTTCTAGTTCCTATCTGTACCAGTGTACCTTGTCTGGTCTAGTCAGATTTGTAAGGAAGAATTAGGATCATGATACTGGGAGTGGGGAGGAAGCATTTAGAAATGAGAGGAAAGTTGTATGTTTCATCGTTGCTACACTGCACCCTGACTGACTTGTCTCTTCCCTGTGACCTTTCTGAAAGGGGATGTCCAGTTGCCTACATATGAGTCTTGGGTCTCCAATTTGCCCACCCTCCCGCAATTCACAATGATTTGATTTTTTGTTCTTTGACGTCTGGTACCTGGTCCCTTCGACAACTCATTGTCACACAGACTGGTGTGCTTTTATGTGGCCTTTGTTGTTTCTGAGCTAGATGGCCGTTTGTTTACCTTCAAGCCTTTAAAACCTCAGACACTGTATCTTTTGATAGCCAGGCACCATCAGCTTTCTTCACCATTTTTGCTTATGCAGCCATTTGTCTTCAGCAATCATATCAGGAAGGTGAGCACACAATGATATGATTTTTTGTTCTTTGATGTCTAATACCCGATCCCTTCAGCACCTCATGATCACACAGGCTGGAGTGCTTCTTCCATGTGGGCTTTGTTGCTTCTGACCTAGATGGCCGCTTGTTTATATTCAAGTCTTTAAGACTCTAGACGATGTATCTTTTGATAGCTGAGTTCCATCGGATTTCTTCACCACATTTACTTATGCACCTGCTTTGTCTTCGGTGATCGTGTTGGGAAGGTGAGCGTCACAGAATGCCAGTTTAATAGAACACAGTGATTTTGCATTGAGGGAGTACTTGAGTGGAGGACCAATGTCCATCCTCTACCTTAATATTAAGCCTATCAGTATAAACATATAGATCTATTTTCCCTATCCTCATATAAAAGTATGTTTACATATGGACATGCTCCTCAGTTTTAATACATGACATCCTTGAGGAATAGTTTAGAGGCTAACGCAGCAAATGTGAAAAATTCTACCAGACAAATACCCTAATTTCTCCAACAAAGCAATGGCCTAAGAAACGGGAAGGGTAGGGATGCGAACTGTTATAAAGTCACAGACTTGAGTCACCCTCCCCAAATGCAATGTGCGGCTCTTGTGTGTTTGCTGGCCTGAACCAGCTGAGACCCACTTGAGACAACTCAAGTGAGTGGTTCCACCACGGGGCTGGTGACTGCAAGGCCAGCAGTTTGAAACCACCAGGCGCTGCTCGAGAGAAAAGAGAGGCTTTCTATCCCTGCGAAGCGCGTGGGCTCAGAACCCCCGGGGCTGTTCTGTTCTTTGGTGTCAGCCTGGACTCCGAGGCAGTGAAGGAGACTGAAGGCAAAATGAACTTCGACTGTTGGATCTTACAGAAGTGTGGTTCATTGTATAGATGGGGTGGCACTGGTGTGATGGTTGTGCTCAAAAAACATGGGACGCCCACCAAGTGCAGGCGGCGCAGTGGCTGCAGTACAGGTTGTGCGACGGTCCGAAGGGCGGTCCATTCCAACCCACCAACGCTCCTCGGAGGGAAAACCCGATTTTCTGCAGCCCCGGACACCCACAGGGGGACGCTCGGAGTGGGCGCCCCCCGCGATGGCGGTGAAACATTTCCACCTTTATGAGTGACCCGATCCATCTCAACTTTGCCTTTAGATGTTTCTGGAAAGAAGAGAAAGCGGGCAAGAGCGTTGGTGATGGTGGGGACTGAGCGCTTGGCACGCGGGGCGAGGCCCGTCCTGCATTCTCTACATGTGTTTGAAAAATGCGGCGGCGGCGGGATTGTTTATCGGGAATGACGCTCTCCAGAAGGGGCTGACAACCACATCTGGCTTGGCCAGACCCAGTCGCGCACCTGGGCCTTGTCAAGGCCTTCCTCTGCCGTTTCTTAGTTCCTTTGAGGGGTGGGAGGTGGGGGGCGGGGGGGCGGCGCTCCTGATTGAATCAAGAAACGGTAGGCAAGCGTTTCCTGTGGGCCTTCTCCCTGCTTCCTTCCCGTGCCAGGCGAGGGGAAGCGAAATCCACAGGGGCATGTGGCTGCTGATAGTTCACATCCTTTACCAGGGGTCCTGGTGGGGCAGTTGGGGGAGCATAGGCCTACTAACCGAAAGGCCGGTGGTTCAAGCCCACCAATCACTCCAAGGGAGAACGGTAACAACGTACAAACTCGGGAACGCGCACAGATTTTGACTTGTCGCACAGCTCACTGCCATGTCTTCGATTCAGATGTGTGGCAACCCTGTAGGACAGATGCGGACTGCCCCTGGGGGTTTCTAAGACGACACCTCTTTGATGGTGTGTTGGTCCGAGTAGGCTAGGGAAACACATTCACAATCATGTGTATGTATATAACGCAAAAACTTTATATACCAGAGGAACAGAACATGGAGAAAACATCCCAACCCACTCCAGTCCCAGTCCATAAGTCCGATATTAGCCCATATGCCTGATACCAATCCATATGTCCTCTTCAGACTCACGAACTCTCAGGGGGTGATCAGGTCTCGCAGTAAGGGTTCAACAGGCAGTTGTGTAGCGATAATTATTATTTATTATAACACCAATATAGAGATTATGAGAGAGAGAAAGGAGCATTACAAGTTATATATATATATATATATATATATATATATATATCCTTTCATGATACACGCTCACCTACACCCCGCTAGATGGTCCACGTGGAGAGGGAGACAGAAGGGTGGCAGCCTGGGTAGAGGCAGGCTGGCATGAAGCAGACTTCTGCGAGGCAGGGGGATCCTTCTTTATCCTATGTCCCATCCCTATATACCCTCTGGAGCCAAGCCAGGCCCCCAATTACAGGCAAAGACGTATGTCACAGGAGAGGGCTGTCTTAAGGGCTATATGGTGATGAGGGGGATGGTCTTAGGAATGTCTACGTGACTATGTGACCAGAGGAGTGAAAAGACCAGACCTTAGTCTATAGAGGTAGATAAGCATTTCTATCAGGCTAGGGGCTATGAACAATGACTCTAGAATTGCCATAGGCTTAGAGGGAAGTGGGCCATCGTCCTAATAATAGGGGAGTTAGCTCGAAGTTAGACAATACGGAAAGGCCTTAAGTAATTGGGACTTCCATAACAAATGCTGGTAGAATAGTCTGGTTTGGAGCATAATAATTGCCGAGAAGTTCCTTCTTCACCCTACAACGAATCACAGGAAATGACATCACAGGCCAGTGGGTGCAGAGTCTTGTGTATCCCGTGGTGGTAGAAGCATCTCTGCGCTGACTGCTCTGGGGCTTCTCAAGCATCTCAGCACTGGCAGGGGTCTCCATGTGGCTTTTCCAGCTTCAGAGGTCTGGTTCCATCAGGGGAAGCCCATGTCGCTTCTCCTCCGGGTTGTCTCACAGAGAGCCCACCTTGTGTCTTGTCAGCTGCAATGTCTCCCAAGAACTCAGCTAAAAGTCTCAAACCTCCATGGGGGAAATATTGTGAGATTTCCCAGAATTCTCAGAGAAAGCTATGCCCACACAGAGGTCTCATTGGCTATCTCCAGATTGACAGGCTAGACTCCACCCCTCCACTCCCAATTATGAAACTGACACCAAAGTACATGACTGCCACAGATGGGGCTAGGAAGCCTCATCTTTCTTCTAAAGCCCAACTGGCTATTTTGAACGGCAAGTCTTATGGACAGCAGCCTGGTGAGCAACTCCCTACCCCACCAGGATTCCTGTTTGAACTCTACAGAGCCAGCAGCCGGCCCAGTGGTTTTGAACTGCCCACCTTGCAGTTAGCAGCCCAGTGGCTAGCGCAGAACCCTGGGGAAAGGCCTGGCCATCTCTTTCGAAAGGTTACAGACTTGAAAACTCTACGCAGCAAAATTCTACTCGGCAGACATGATGCTGCTGACAGTCGACCTGGACTTTGTGTTGTTGCTGTTGTTGTTTAAACAGGGTGAAGAGGGCCTTGGTGGTTGAATTGTCGATTTCTTGCCCTTGAGGCAGGAGACCTGGGTTTGATCACAGACCTGATGAATCTACTTCAAAAGTAAGCCGGCGGGCTGAGTCCTGGTGGCGTAGTGGTTGTGCGCGGGACTGCAGCCCCCTGGGATGGAGGTTCAATTCCAGCAGCGGCTCTACAGGAGCAAAGGCTGGGCCTCCTACTCCCACCGCCAGAGGGCAGTGATGCCCCTAAACCAAACCAAATAAAAGTAAGCTGGCGGCGATGCCTGATGGCCACAACAGTTTGACTCATCAAGACGATGCATTGTTATTAGATGCCCTTGAGTAAACCCCAACTCATAATGCGCTTCACTACAACAGAACTAAACACTGTCCAGTCCCGCCCCACCCCCACCATCATTGCTATGCCTGAGTCCACAGTGAAACTCTTGTGCCAATCCAGCTCCTTGAGGGTCTTCTTTTTCACTGACCCTCTGCTTTACCAATGAGCCCTGGTGGCACCGTGGTGTTGGGTTGGTTTGGTAGCCACAAGGTCAGTGGTTCAAAGCCACCACCCACTCTGAGGGAGAAAGACGAGGCTTTGAGGACCAAGGTGCACCTTGGCCGCGCCATGGTGCTGTCAGTTGCCTCATGTGCAGGCAAAAGTCAACACTGAATAGGGAAGACCAGAAAGAAATTGATGCGTTGGAATTGTAGTGCCGGTGAAGAATATCGAAAACATGAGGGACAGCTAAAAGGATAAGCAAATCTATTTTGCAAGGAGCACGGTGACAGTGCTCCTTCGAGGCAAGGATGGTAAGATTTCCTCTTCTAGACTTTAGATGTGTTTTCCATTAATGGGTCCTTCTTTGCATCTAACTTTCTTATCCGATCACCAATAATTATCACAGTACCTCGATTGCTTGTTTAATCTATTTCAGGCTAGAGCAATTGTTGAAGGGCTTCGATTGTTTTCATCTCTGGGATTAGTAGTTGGTGTGTAACTTTAGCTTTGTCAATTAATACTAGTTATATTAACTGACCTTCCTTGTATGCATAGGATCCGATCCCACTGCCTACAGCTCTGTATTTACAAGTAGATGTTGGAATATTCTTTCTTTTTTTTGGGGGGGGGGCATCACTGCTCTCTGGTAGTGGGAGTAGGAGGCCCAGCCCCACTGCTGGAATTGAACCTCCATCCCAGTGGGCCGCAGTCCCGTGCACAACCACTGCGCCACCAGGGCTCAGCCCAGAATATTCTTTCTAACAATAAATGCAACACCCTTCTTTTTCAACCAGTTGTTACCAACATTGTACGAGGTGTGATTATCAGGCTCAAGGTGATCCATACAGTCCACTTCAGTTCACAATGCCTAGCATGCTGATCTTTGACGTGTTCCACTTAATTTTTGAGGACTTCCCACTTCCTGAGAGTCATAATTTATATGTCCTGCATTTCACTTGAATCTGTTTCTTCTCACTTAGAACAGTACCACGTCAGCCCATGAAGGTCCTAACATCTTTACTCCAGTGATGTCATCACAGTGGACTCTATTTGCCTGTTATTATTATCTTATTTTCAGCGCTTCTCCAAGCGGCTTCCCTCATCAGCCTTGACATCTAGTCTCGATCGTCTCCTCCACGAGTGCCATCAGTGTCATGACTGAGGCAGCACTGAATCAGGACAGCAGGGAGTTCCAAGTGGAACCATGGAGAGAAGCCCCAAGTACACCTCAGTGAAGGAAGAATGGGGAAGCTTGTGTGTGCCTGTGACGCTGAACAAGTACTGAAGTGTTGCTTCTAGCGCACGGGTTCTCAACCTTCCTCATACCGCAACCCTTTCATACAGTTCCTCATGTGGGGGTGACCTCCCTCAACCATAAGATTGTTTTCGTTGCTGCTTCATAACTGAAATTTTGCTACTGTTATGAATTGGGCAACCCCTGTGAAAGGGTTGGTCAATACCCCCCCAAAGGGGTTGTGACCTACAGGTTGAGAACCCCTGTTCTAGACTAATAGGGAGTGAGAAGGAAGGCCTGCCAATCTGCTTCTGATAATCAGCTGATAAAGCTCTGTGGAAAACAATGGGGCATGGTCATGGGGCAGACATTCGAGGCATTTTATTATGTGGTGTGTGAGGTTGGTAGGAGTTCTACCACGCACCCCAGAGCCTACTGAAATAATGTATCCAGTTAAGAATATGTCAAATCTGTCTTGGAAGCAGTATTGCCAGAATACTCCTTAGAGGCAAGAAGGGCAAGACTTCCTCTTGCATATTTTGGACATGGTGTCAGAAGAGACCAGGCCCTGAAGAAGGACGTCGTGGTTTGTAAAGTGGAGAAGCAATGAAACAGAAGGAGATCTTCCATTCGATGGACTGACACCGTGGCTGCACCGAGGGACTCAAACAGAGCAACAGTTGGAAGGGTGGCAAAGGACAGGGTGGTGGCTCTTTCTGTTGGGTCACCATGGGTCGGAAGTGATTTGTTGACACAGAACAACATGGCAACAACAACAACAGGAGGGATGGTGACCCTTGTCATCACCACCATCACATTGTCCCTGGATCTGCATCGAACTACCCCACATTTGTGGTTGAAGAAAGCGAGTTTTAAGAAGTTAGAAGATTTGAGTAAGGTCATTCAGGGCCGAGCTAGGGGCTCAACTGCCAGGCCAGGGCTCTCTCCCTTCATCCTTACTGGGCCACTAGGTGTTCCTGTCTCCTGCTCAGGGGCTTTCTTTTGGTGTGAAGATATCAACGTGTCTGTCCCATTATGCGCCTCAATCCTATCCAGACCAGTTCATTCCAGACCAAACCCAAGTCCTGTCTGTCTGCTGTCCCTCTTTAAAGTGATGGAAGCAAAGACTACAGGGTGCTTGGCCTAAGCCATGGAATTTTCTGTCACCTCACCTGCGTGTGAACGTTGGATATTGAAGAATGAAGGCCGAAAAAGAATGGATGCACTTGAATTGGGGTGCTAGAGGAGACTATTGAAAGCACCATTGTGGTGATTACATCATCTCCTGTCAACTTGCAAAGGGGTGGGGGTCTAACCTGTCGACCAGGTTATGGCCAATGAGGCCTTTGTGGGGCATGGCCTTCTCCTGAGGAGTCTAGGAAATTTCTCTCTGTTTCTTCATCTCCCTTTGGGATACTCCTGTTGACAACCACATGGGGCTATGCCGAGATCAGCCAGAGCCTTGTTGCTGGAGGAGTCACATGGCGACCCACGCCAGCCCTGAGATGCTTCCACTGCCATTGGATCCACAAGACTTTCCACCCACTGACCTAGGATCTTCCTGCATTCGGTGTCATTGCATGTGTTGCACGAGTCTGGAGAGGAATTCATAGACTGGTATTGGACATATGGGCTAGTATCAGACTTATGGACTTGATCTGGACTGGGCTGGGATGTTTTCCTAATATGCAATTACTTGTATCTAAAGCTCTGTGTTATACACTTATGAGTGTCTCTGGATTTGTTTCTCTAGTCAACCCAGACTAACACAACCATGGACTGCCAAAAGAATGAACAGATCTGTCTTGGGAGAAGTACAGCCAGAGGGCAGTTTAGAGGCATAGATGAGAAGACTTTGTCTCATGGACTTTGGGGCATGTTGTCAGGAGAGACCAGTCCCTGGAGAAGGACATCCTTTTTGGTAAAGTAGAGGGACAGGGAACAAGGAAAAGATCCACTGTAGACCGACACACTGGCTCCCACAATGGACTCTCACATAAGAGCATTTGTGGGGATGGTGCAGGACTGGGCAGGGTGTCGTTCTGTTGTACACTGGGCTGTCAACGGACACATTGGTGCCTAACAAACAGCAACATCTAGGACCTCATGTTGGGCTGGGCTCAACCCCAGCATGAGTTTCCTGTAGTGTGTTGAATAGTGTTCCTTCAAAGTTTATATCCAACTGGATCCTCAGACTATGTTCTTATGTGGAAGTGGGGTCTTCGCAGAAGTCTTGGTTCAATTAAGATGGTGTGAGACTGGTTTAGGGAGGGGTCTCATGCGAGGGCTGGTGACTTCACAGGAAGAGAACACAGAGGCATGGAGAGAGACACAGAAGGAAGAATGCTCTGTCAAGAGACAGAGGGGGCTGCATGGACAGGCTAGGAACCCACCTAGGGTTCGAATGTCGGAGAGTCCTTGGGAAATTGTTCTTTCAGAGATTTTACGAGAAGCTGACTTTGCTGAGGCTGGATTTCCAGCGTCCAGAATTGTGAGAAAAGAAATTGTTTTAAGCCCCCCAGTTTGTGAAACTTTATTAGACAGCTCAAGAAAACAAGTCGGGAATGGGGAAGGCAGAGTTGGGCTCCCCCGGACTTGAGAGACAGGACATGCCATTCTGGAAGGTGTTGTTTGCGGTGTATTGGAACACAGGGTCATCAAAGCCACACCTGACCCAGGGTGCGCACTCTGGCCACAGCCTTGGGACCCTGGGTGAGCAGGTCCTTCCTTGCGGCTCACACAGGTCCAACTGCCCCAAGCGAGTGTCCCCGAGCCAGCTTCCACCACCCGGGAGGCTGTTTAAACACCGCCCCTGTGTTTATGCTTTAGATTTGCCCTGCTATGCTGTTGGGTAAACAGTGCTCCTTTGGACCGTGGGTCTGCATCTCTGGGGGGTGTCTGGGCTGGGACGTAAATGTGTTAAATCTTGACTGGCTCAGGGCAGCGATGGAAAGGGAAGTCCCACCAAGGTGAGATCACCGGAGAGTCGGAGGACAGTTTCCTGTGGGGCTTTGGCTATTCAGGGATTTTAATTTAAGGTAACCCATGAGTGCAGAGAGGTGTTTCAGAAGCAGATCACCTGCTTGCCTTCTGAGGACCCTCGAGGTGGGTTCGAGAGTCTATGAAAGGCGTTGGGAGTACAGACTCATCATGCATGCAGAAGAAATGGCCCAGTTCTATCCCAGCCTGTGCTTGGTGACTTTTAAAGTGTGACATTTAGAAAGCAGGTCACCGGACCTCTCTTCAAGGATCCTCTAGGCGGGTTGGAACACTTGGCCTTTGGGCCAGGACTCATTGAGTACTTAGCCATCTGTACCATCCTGTGGGACTTTTTTTTTTGGGGGGGGGGGCATCACAGCTCTCCGGCGGTGGGAGTAGGAGGCCCAGCCCCACTGCTGGAATTGAACCTCCGTCCCAGTGGGCCGCAGTCCCGCGCACAACCACTATGCCACCGGGGCTCAGCCCCCTGTGGGACTTTTAAAGACTAGTTTTTATTTGAGATTTCCTGGGTGCGCCAAACAATGTGCCCAGCTACGCATCAAATGGCGTGAGGTCCGAATTCACCTAGAGGCATCTCGGAAGAAAGGCCTGGTGATCTCCACCTAAGACATCAGCTGTGGGAAACCCCAAGGGGCAGTTGTACCCCGACCCACACAGGGCTGTCAGGGATGGGTCAGAGAGAACATGACAGCCATGAGCTTATGGTCCAGGCGGTCCTCTTCGGCTTGGGGAGGTTGCTGGGAGATACCCTTGTCACCCAGTTGGGGAGGGTGAGATCCAAGCCATCCATTGAGTCCACGGAAGGTTCTGGAGGCTGGGGCAGCCTGCCTTGTTGTGACTCTGCACCTGGAATCCTGCCAGCCTCAGGGACTATTTCTACCTGGCCAGTGTCACCTGGGCTGGGTTGAAGGGATGCAGGAGAGAACAGGAGGGTGGAGGGATGGAGGGGCAAGGAGCAAAGTCATGGGGTGGGGGGAGGGGAGGTCTTCAGGGGTGTGTGTGTCGCAGAAGACGGGGAGGCGGGCAGGGACCCATGGGAAAGGGACAGGAGTCCTGCAGAGCTCCCCTCCACATTCCTGGTTTGGGGTTTTCTTTGTTGGAGAAGAATAGCTAGCAGCAAATTCAGCCCAAAGAGCTTGTTTGTGTACTTGGGGTCCAACAGGCATTAGTGGAGGAATGTGCCCAGAACTATATATAACCCCTCTCTTGGCCCACCCACCTGTCGGGCCGAGTGAGCGATGGTGTGTTTGTTCTGGGCTGGTATGTAGCCATTTCACTCTGGGAGCCCACCATCTGGGCCGGAGCCTGGCTGCCAGTAGCGCTCAATGCCCATATATGGCAAAATGATATATGTCATGAAAAGAAGCCAAATTCTCTCCAGTTGCGTCAGCCCCCGGAGCACGCGGGCTGCCGGCTTGCAACTTCTCGCAGCGGCCTCCAGGCTGCCCGCCCCTCGCTTGACTCCTCCGGAAACCGAGGGGCTCCGGGCTGGGCTGGGGGCGGGGCCCGAGTGGGCGGAGCCTCCCTGCCCGCGGGGGGGGGGGGGGGGCCGGCGTCCGCAGACCAGTGGGAGGGGGCTATCTGGGGTTGGGGCAGGGGAGCTGGGGTGGTTAGAGAGGGTGAGAAGCTGCCCGGCGTTTGACCCGGGCCGTAAGCCGGGAAGCTTGGCTGATGCCAACGCCGTGTGGGGCCAGGAGGGAACAATTCCATGATCTTAGAACGGATTGAAGTTCTGCATCGGAATAGGGTGTGGAGGCCCCCATCCAACCGAGTCCTGGGCACCCACAGTTTCAAAGATGAGATGCCCACTGTGGTACCCAGCATCCTTGTACCTGGGTAGCTAGGGTACTTTTACATTTGTACAAGTGGGCTTCAAAATATGCGTGGAACGTGGAATGGAAAGATAATTTTTGTCATGAACTTTTTGAATCCCCCTCGTGTGTGTATACACACACACACACACACACACACACATACATATATTTCTCCTTCACTGGTCTTCCTTCCCCAGCCACCAAACCCAATGCACAGCCATACCTAGCGTCACACACCCTGGGCCAGGGTGCTGGGAGAAGGGGGCCAGCACAGAAGAGCGCCCTGGCGTAGTTTCCCCAGGAGAGTGGGGAGGGATGGGGGCTGCCCTGTAGACATTCTACCCAGACACACAGGCCAGGGGACTGTTGTAAGCCCAGTCTTGGAGGACAAGCAGTAACAGAGCTGATCTTGGGTGGGGATTCTGAATGAGCCCTCAGGTTGAAGGGTCAGAGCACACACAGGACAGGAGAGAGAGCAGGAGGGGGGAGATGGAGAGAGAGAGAAGGGCCAGTTCCTGAGGTCATGTTGAGCTACTAGGCTTAGAGCAGTGGTTCTCAATCTGTGGATCACAACCCCTTCTGGGGTTGAACGACCCTTTCAGGGGGTCACCCGATTCAGTAGCAACATTACAGTCATGAAGTAGCAACGGAAATGGTTTTATGGTAGGGGGGTCACCACAACATGCGGAACTGTATGAAAAAGTCTGGCATTAGAAAGGCTGAGAACCACCGCTCTACAGGAAGGAAGGATCCAGAGCATGGAGACCTTCTCCAGGAGGCATTCAAGGGTCTGGGCCTGCGTCTGCCTTCCCAGCCTCCTAGCCCACCCTCAGCCCACACCTCTGCGGATACACACACGTCCATTTGTCAAGTCGGGTGTGTGCACGTGCACGCACACGTCGTACACCTGCATATCCCATCGTGTACCCACACACGTTTTGCAGTGTACACATACCTGTCCCATGATGTATGCACCGTCCTATGGAATAAACACATAGCCAAGGGTATCCTTACACATGTTCCATTGGCTTACAGACACGTCCTGGGGTGGACACACACCGCCCAGGGAGTACAGACACATGTCCCAGGGTGTACACGTGATAAGTTCACACACCTGACCTGTGAAGACACACAGATCCTATGGTCTACGAACATATCATGCGAGGAACACAGGCCAGACAGGCACACATCTGGGAATGCCTTCAGAGGCTTATGCCCTGTCTGTGCCCACTCATCACCAATTTCCACAAGCGAGGCGCTGCAGCAAAAGGGAGGAACCATGGTGTGCAATGAGAAGCAGGAGAGTGGCAGGCCTGGGGGAGGGCATTCAGCCAGCAAGGGTGTGTGGGAGGGAGTGGGAAATGCGCGGGCAGGAGCAGGAGGTGGTTCATTCCATCATGTTCTGGGCTCCCCGCTTAGAGAAGGCAGAGACCAAGTGGAGACAGATGGCCAGCAAAGGTGACAAGGGTCTGAGGGCAGCCCTCTGTCCCAGCATCTCCAGCGACAGCTCAGAATGTGCGTGCCTGCACTTTCACATGACATCCATCGTCACACACACACACACACACACACACACACACACACATTCACCCCTCAGTCTTCCCTTCTGGGAACGGTGACTCTTCTTTTAGTTCACCTTGTCTGAGCTCTTCACTGAGGCTGGGGCACTTTGGGCAGGAGGCCCCTGTGAAAATGGCCAAGAAGAAATTGGGGGCCGGGATTCTGCTCCAATTTTCTCCCTCCAGGGTGCATTCATAGACCGGATAGGTCCCTGACCTGAGGGTTGAAGCTCAGGGACTGAACACCTCTTCAGAGACCTGTGACCGCCGGCTAGTGTCTATCAGGATGATAAGATTTGGGGACCCAGGTTAGGCGTGTTCCAGGAAGGAGTTCTCGCTGCATCCCTGAGACCAGGCCCAGTCCCCCGTCCTGTGTGCACTAGGAAATTGGTATGCAGCCAGGTATGCCAGGGGAACACGGTGTAAGCTGTGTCAACTTTTATGAGCAAGACTCGGTCACACATCTTTACTTCCATGGTGTCCTGTTGGCCTCTCTGAGCAGCCGTGGTGCAAAAATCGATGAGGCTACACAAGGAGGGGAGAACCCATAAGATCCATCTCGAAGACTGGTTGCACAGCTTCCATGCTTGGGCCAGGATGAGATGTGTGTGTGTGTGTGTGTGTACGGGCGGGTGGGGGGGGGGGCGGGCAGGGTTCGTTATGCAGCAACAGGAAGGTGAAGAACCTGGCGACACCGTGCTTGGCTGTTAATCAAAAGGTTGGCAGTTTGAATTTGCCAGCTGTTCTTCTGGAGAAAGATGCGACAGTCTGCGTCTGTCAAGACCACGGTCATGGAAAACTCCACGGAGACACCCGACTCTGTTGCTCAGGGTTACTGAGTCAGAATAGACTTGATGGCAATGGGTCCTCAGGGACTGGTATGGAGTGGGTGCTCGTTTTTTGAAGATGAGTGGATTCTTGATCATTTTAGGCGTACCAGATCATAATGGTTTTGTCTGACCCAAGATGGCCAATACCAGCCCATTTCAGCCCACAGTCGCCTTGGATAAAGATATTTGTTTCATTTCCTTTCTGATGACTTCTAATTTTCTTAGCTCCATACGGCACGTATCCCACGTTCTGATTATGAGTGGGTATTTGCAGATGTGTCTTCTCGTGTCAAATTGTGTTACTTCCACACATGAAGGTCCCGAGAGCTTTGTTCCATGAACCTCATGGAGACGGACCCAGCTTTGTGCCAGCTTTTGCCCGCTCATACCTCCAGTGGTTTCCAGCCGGAGTGCTCGTCTTCCGGCATGAAGACAATGTTTCATGAAGTTTTCAGGGAAGAGGCCCCCTCGGAAGTGGGTTGCTGCTTCCTTCCTCCCAGCTGGTCTTCGCTGGAAGCTGCATTGAAACCTGCTCACCATGATGCCCCTGAGGAATTTGAAAGACCTGGAGCATTGATTGCAGCATATCACACTCTGAGTACAGCCGAACCCCAGCCCCTCACACACCTGGGTTTTCTCTGCTCTCCGCCGCTTTCAAAGGCTTATCCTTCAGAGTGACAAAGAGTTTGATGGAGAGGGCCAATAAGGTTGGGCTGGACTCAAGTCTAGCTAGTCTGTAGGCAGAATTCTTTCCAATATCAGAGACACAAAAGTTATCTTACACTGGTTGAAGTCGAGAAATTTCTTGACTCACACGACAGAAAGGGTGCTGGTTTCAGAAAGGGCTGAGCTAAGATTTCTTGAGAAAGTAAGTGATGAATTGCCAGATCGGTCACTTGGATGAGTGAGGGGTGTTGGGACAAGGAAGCGGTCCATGGGGGTGGGCAGGATGGGTGTTAAGTCTTTTAACTTGGATGCACCGGCAAGGCAGCAACAATAAAGAAATCAAATGACTTAAGTTGGGCAAATCTGCGCCAAAAAGACTGTTTGCAGTGCAAACAGGCAAATATGTCACTTTGAGCGGTAAAGTGAATCAGATCCAAGCAAAAGCTGGACAATCAAGTAAGGAGGACAGGAGAAAAATAGATGCCTTGGGTTAAAGATGTTCGTAAAGAATACTGACTGTATATACCGCGGATGACCAGAAGATGTATTCCGCTAAAAAAGGATAGATTGCACCTTAAAAAAATATGGTGCCTCAGACTGAGTTTTCTAGAGAAAGAAAATTTGTGGCCTGCAGATACGTGTTAAAACCAAGTCAAACCTCGATATCAAGAAAGAATTTTATATCAAGAAAGCAATCCCCCCAGGCCAACTCAGGTCCAGGGGTCAGATGCTAGCTGGGAGACCAAGCAGAAATTGGGAAAGATCATAGGCCAAGAGGTGCAGAGTCATGTAAGTCCAAGACTGGCTGCAACACGACAGGGCCCCGGCAGGTATCAGGGATGGCAGTCCACAGAGGCAGCTGGCCCTGGACGTGCAACACAGGACCCAGGTAGGCTGGAAGGAGAAGGGCAAGAAAGAAAGTTCTTCACAGCTTCTCCCATAAATAGGCCACACGCCCCAAGAAGTGTCATGAGGCCGTGCGACATGATGGATTGGTTGGACTTTACCGCTAGCTTCACACAAGGGCAACACGTTGACTTTAAGTCTAATCATCACAGTTGACAAAACTTCGTCTCTTGTGCTTTGGACATGTTCTCTGTTGAGACTCATCTTTGGAAAAGGACATCACACTGGGTCAAGTAGAAGGTTTGCGAAAAAGCAGGAGACGGTCGATGAGATGAATTGACATGTGGACTACGCCAAGGAACTCAAACTTAACAACCATCGTGAGGACAGTACAAGACCAGGCAATCCCTGTTCTCTTGTACATTGGACCATTACGACGTGGAATTATGGGGCTACCACCACCACCACCACCACCGACATAACCTATAAATAGGATCTTGTTTGGTAATAGGGTTCTCTTTGTTATGTGGATTTGGTCATATATACACAAATAGGGTGGATTCTAAATTATATGAAGCCGAGTAGACACAGAAAGACAGTCAGAGATAAGAGGAAGCCAGACAACAGACATGAATGCTCCTGAAAGGACTTCTATAAGGCAGCTCCTAGAGGCTGAGGGAGAGAAGGGAGGACCTCTGACTATAGTCAAGTCCAGAATTCAGACTTCTAAACTCTCTTTTTATTTTTTTGGCATCACTGCCCTGTGGTGGTGGGAGTAGGAGGCCCAACCTTTGCTCCTGTGGAGCCACTGCTGGAATTGAACCTCCATCCCAGTGGGCTGCAGTCCCGTGCACAACCACTATGCCACTGGGGCTCAGCCCACTTCTAGACTCTTCTACTGTAAGAAATACATTTTGTTCTTTAAAGTTTCCCATAAGCCCCGTTTGTGTTAAGGCAGCAGTATCTTTGAGAACGAGCGCTGGGGTTCATTGTACTATCCTCTGTTTCTCTGTTTTCCAGTTTCAGTGACTCCGAGAACAGTGGACACTTGACTGGTTTCTCTCTTTCTTTACACACACACACACACGCACACACACACACACACACTCACTCAACCACAGGGCTCTCAAAATCACAGTGACTCCCAACGGCCTATGTGGACACCTGCCTGCATGTCCTCAAGATCTTCCAGATGACAAATCTTATTCCAAAGCCCCCTTCCTCTGATCCCCTCCATCAACTGTGTCTAGCTATTGCTTTTAATAAGCCAATCTAAATTGAAGGCACTTGCTCTGCCTCCAAAATGGGGGGGGGGGCTCTTCTGTTTTCTTTGGATGAAAGAAATTGAACCTGGGGGCAAGGATTGGCGCCTGTCTTGGACACTGCGGTAATCCCACAGATGAGGGACAGTGGCGGTTCCGTGGTCAAAATCTCCTTTGAGGCGGGAGATTCAATCTCTGGACCGTATCACTCCATCATGGCCACAATCGTTAGTGGTGGCTTATGTGTTGCTGTGGAACTGTGCTTTCAGACGGAGACAGATTAGAAAGAGAAGCCTGGTGATTTACTTTCAGTGACACGCCAGTGAAAAAGCCCTCTGAATGGCAGCAGTGCATTCCACAACCGTGCCAGGGGGTGAGGGAGGGGCGGCAGGAGACAGCACCTTACGGAAGGTGTGCAGTCAGGGGCGACTTGATGACCGCTGACACCAGTAACAATTGCAGTGTTGGGCACTGGGGCTGGGGCGTAGCCGGTGTTCAGTAAGCATAAAGAGACTGAATAAAATTCCTTCAGGGACAAGGGAGTGCTTAAGGATACAGGACTGAAGAACCGGAAGTCAGAAAGGGAACAGCCCCAGGACCCGAAAGAGACTCTGTCTCTTTCTCAAAGCTCTGGTGCTCTCTGGGTCTCTAACTGGCCAGGCATTTGTTCCATTTAGTATTTTGCTCTTTCTGGCGTCCTCTGCTGACTTGATTCCCACATCAGCTTGCCCTGGCCTGATTCCCCCCAAGAAGTCCTTCATTGGTAACGTCTTACCTCCTGCCTTTCAGGAACTTCATCGTGCCATGATTCTCTTCCCCAAATGAGATCCTTCCCGTGAGCAGATAATCAAATCGAAGACTCTCCCACTGAAATAACAAACCTCTTTTAACCACCGAGTTTCCTTTAATTACTGCCTTTCTTCCATTCACAGTCGACTTCTTTCCAAAAGATCATTTTATGGAGCGTTCTTACAGCTATCAGAACATTCTATAGGGAAATCACATCACCCATTATTGTGCAATTGCTACCACAATCGGCTTCAAAACATCTCTTTCCTTCTTGCACACCTTGACATCAGCTCGCCTTAACTCCCCCTCATCCCTCCCTTACCCCCCTCACCCGGATTCCTTATTTTTATTATTTGCCCTATCTCAACCATCCAATATATCCATTTACATACAATTCTATTCCGAGTGGGGCTATATAGTCATCCGTGAAACAACCTTGGTCTTGAGAGGGCAAGTGCCGGCTTACTGATCAGTCGTGAACAGTCACACGTATTTCTCACCACCTCCACTGGATGCTTTGTCCATCGGGGCTGGTGTTTTCTGTGGAAAACACCGTAAGCTTGGAAGAGTCAGACCTAGAAGAAGAAGCTTTGAGACGGTGAAAATCCGTAAATTGATCCTCCAGGAAACAGGCACAAGTGAGTCCGTGCTAACCTTGTGTAGTGGGTAATCCGACCCCGTTGGGCTTTGTTTATTTTATTGTTTATCTATTTTCTATGTCCCACGTGCTTTTTGTTGTCATCTTTATTTCTTTCTTTTGTCTTTAAGTTTAGTTTGCTCCTTCCCTTTCTAGTTTGTCGACTTCATGAATTTCGTAACTTTAAAAAAGAAGCCAGATCTTTTTTAAGCACTCGTTTTGCCACATGCCATAGATGATATTTTCCTCTATTGATATCAGTTTAAAAGAATTCAAAATATGCCTACTTTCTAATTTCTCTTGCGATTTCATCTATGGGTTATTTAGAAGTGTGTGTGTGTTTAATGCTTGGATATTCGGGTTCTTCTAGGTCTTTCATTGTAATTAATTTCTAATTTGGTTCCCCTGTGGTCGGAGAACGTGCTCTGTAAGACTTCCATATCCTGATATTTACTGAGCCTTCTTTTATGGTCTGACATATGGTCTATCTTGGCAATTACACAGTGTACATTTGGAATGTTCTATAAATGTCAATTAGGTCAAAGTGGTTGCTCAGATCTCCTATGTTTTTACGAGGTTTTCTTTTCCCTTCTTTCTTCTTTTTTTTTTAAACCAACCAGAGCATATGCTATGCTAAATAGTACAATTCTCAAATTTATAACTTTAGTCTTTAAGCTTCTCAGGCCCGTGCCTGAATATCTACTACACAGATTGAAGTATTTGAGTAAATACCTCAAGTTATCTCAATACTTAGCTTGAAGTACTTACTGAAACCTCTGAAGTGTTTTCAAGAATGAGCTATGATCTTTCCCTACAAAAATGGTGGTTTCACAATGGCTCCTACCTCCTACCCAATGGCATCTAGTTCCCTGAATCAGAAACCTGAAACTCATCCCCGAGGCTTTCTCCTGCTTTTCTGTTTTAGTTTCTTAGTGGTGTTATAGCAGAAATGCCACAGGCGATGGCTTAAAGGAATTTCTTTTCCTGCTGTTGAGGAAGCTCAAAATCTGGATTTAGGGCACTGGCTCTAGAGGAAAGTTCTCTGTCTAGTTGGGAGGAACATCTTTGTCCTTCTCTAGTGTTCTAGGTGTTTCCGGGAGACCCCCCAGGGGAAACTAGTTGTTTCCTATGTTTGCTTGCTTGCTGTATGTGCCTAGATTTTTCTTTTAAAATAATATTATTGGGGGCTCTTACAGCTCGTATAAAATTCGATACATCATTTGTATCAAGCATATTTGTACACATGTTGCCATAGTGATTTCCAAATATTTTCTAAGATTTTTATTTTTCAATCTAAGCCAGGGTTGCGTTTAAGACACACCTACGTGGCAAGGCCTCATCAACACAACACATAAACCCTGCACTCAATGGGGCTTCCGTCCACAGGTAAACTCACTCACAATCATCAACTTAACTCCGACTCACAGCGACACTGTAGGCCAGGGTAGAACTGTCCTTGTGGGTTTCCAAGATGAGTGCTTTACCAGCGTAGAAGACAGTGTCTTTCTCTTGCAGATGACTGATGGTTTCGAACTGCTGACCTAGCCGTTAGCAGCCCAACCCGAAACCACTGCACCATCAGGGCACGTTTCTGTAGGTCTGGGGCTTGGGTTTTACAACACATGTCTTAGCGAGGGAGGAAATTCCATTAGTAACACCATTTCTATATATATCTATCTTTGTATTTTTTCTTACTCAAGATCCTCAGGCTGGGGAAAAAAAAAAAAAAAGATCCTCAGGCTGAGCCCCGGTGGCGTCGTGGGTGTGCGCGGGACTGCGGCCCACTGGGATGGAGGTTCAATTCCAGCTCACAGGAGCAAAGGCTGGGCCTCCTACTCCCACCACCAGGGGGCAGTGATGCCTAAAATAAAAAATACATATAAAATAAAATAAAATAAAAAAGATCCTTCAAACCCACCTCCTTATCTTCATCTCGACTGCCATCTCCCTAGTGCAGGCCACCAGTAGCCTTCAGGTAGACAACTACAGTGACCTTGAACTATTTGATGACGTTTCTCAAGTATTTCCAGCAATTGATCATGATCTTTCCCTATACGAAGGGTGCCTTCCCCGTGACAGACTCTTCACTTGTCATCGGGCTCCCTGTCCTGTTCATTCCTTGCCCATTAGCCAGGTAAAGTTGCAAAAAGATCTCACTCTGACCAACCCAATACTCCGGGCCATTTAAAATCATCCAAAGGCTTCTCATTGTTCTTTGGATAGTAACCCCAATCCTTCCTAGGCCCTGCAAGGCTCTGCCTACTCCTCGAACCTTATTATTCATCCCTAGCTCGTGGTGCTTTTGTTTTGGTCGTTCCTTTCCACCACAGGATCTTTGCACATGATGTCGGCCCTTATGGAATGCTCCTTCTCTATCTCCATTTCCATTGACTTTTTCTTGGGGCGGGGGGGCGGTGTTCAGCTGTTCCCAACCCTCCTACCTCCGTGCCCCCGTTTCAGGAGGACTCATCTTTCTGAGGAAGAGCCCTGGTGGTACAGTGGTAAGCACATGGCTACTAACCAAAAGGCCAGGGGTTCAGACCCACCAACCACTGCGGGAGAGAAATACGTGACAGTCCATTCTATAAAGATTTGCAGCCTTCGGAACTCTGAGGAGGTAGTTCTCCCCTGTGCTCGAGGGCCACCAAGAGTCATAACGACTTGATGACAGTGAGTGTTAGATTTGGCATCTTTCTGACCTTAGCTCTTTCTCCTTTCCCAGGGACCACTTCTCCTAATCCCTGCGTCAATTCGGGTCCCTCAAGCAGCAACATGGAATTCAGTATGCAAGAGGTTTTCCGGGGTAGATGACACCAAGGATGAAGTCGCAGAAGTCGGTGGGAGAGCCTTCGGGTCTTCCCCCTCTGGCTGTGCAAGAAGGGTGGAAGGAGAGGGCTGGAGAGATAGAGCGCATGACTGCTGTACCCACCTGAGAATGTCTCTGAGGCCGCGGGGACCTCCTGAGCAAAGACTACCATTAGCACCGTCCTGGGTTCCAGGAGAAAGGACCCAGCTGGGTCCCTCCTGTGCCTGGTGGCTTTGGTACAAACAATGAGGGGACCAGGAGGTGCAGTATTTAGAGCATGCCAGCCCACGGCATTCCTTCTTGGAGGTTCTCATGAAGGTACAACCGCTAACTGCACACCCCCTCAGCCACACACGCCTTTCGAAACTAGGGCGCATTCCTTTGATAGGCTTTCTCATGAAACAGTGCTTCCTTCCCACCTTCCATCCTGAGAGCTTGCCTCCGTAGGGACCGTGTCTCTGGTGAGCACTGTGTTTGTTCCAAAGCTGTCTCTTCTTGAGGACAAGGCCGTACTCACCGTATGTCCCCATGCACAGAACAGCATGCTCAATAAACACTGGTCAGAGGAAGGACCGAATGAGTCCTCCTTAACTGACTCAGGCTCTTAGAATTCCCTGGTTCAGCCTGTCTGGGCAGCAGCGGATGCCCCAGCTCATCTCTTACCATTGGGTCTTAAGGGGCCAGTCAGCGACTGGTCACCCGGGCTGACCCTCTTCAGGGAGTTATGGTGGGGAGGGGAACCATATGGTACATGGGGGTGGGGGAAGAGTCACTCCAGAAGGGGTATCTCTGAGTCTCTGAACCTCCACAAATCATCTTTGGGCATCGGTTTTGTTTGTTTGTTTTAAATGGTGTGAAACTCACACAGCATGAAGTCACCAGTTGAATCGAACGGCTCGATGGCACTTGCTGTTGGTAGCTGCCCTGCCTTGACCTTCAATGCACGTCAAGCCCATGCCAGTGGGAGCATTGCTGTTTGGCTCAGCACCATCTCCATGACTCGTTGCAGGGTGCACCAGGGTGATTGATTCACAGATTTTTTTTTTTCTTGGCCGATGGTGGGTAGATCGCCAGGCATTTCTTCTGAGTCTGTCTTTGTCTGGAAGTTTTGCCAAAGCCTTGTCAGCATTGTGAGGTTGTGTTGTTATGACCCGTGGAGTTGGTTTCAACTTATAGTTGCCTTGTGTACAACAGACCTACTGAGTGACATTCAAACTTGCTTGGACAGACGGTGGGGGGCGGGGAGGGGGAGCGAGGCAGGAGGTAGGTTGGCTAGGAGTGAAATCCAGTCTCCTGCCTGGAAGGGGAGAATTTTACCACTGACCACTACGACCCTCTCTGTGGACTTTAGGATTTTCCAAATGTTGTAAACCCCCCCCCCCCCAAGGATGTGTACTAGTACATGTCCATCACCCCCACAGGGATGCTCATAGGTAATGAGCAGTTCATCTTTATTGCCTTCTTTCTCCACCCAGGCCAACCACCAGTCCACTTTCTGTCTCGACGGATTGACCTATTTTGGATAGTTCCTATACAGGGAGTCATGCAGCATTGAATTTTTACGACCGACTGACGCGGCCTGATGTTTTTGAGGTTCGTCCTTGTCATAGCACGTATCAGAACATCATTTATTTTTATGACGGTGTGTCTTTTCCTGGAAAGGGTTAGACAACTCCTTCCTCTGCCTCTCTCCAGAGGCATTTGCGGGGAGCTGTACAGACAACTGAGAGGCCCCATTCCTCTGAGCGAAACGTCCCCAGAATACAGTTACCGCTTCTAATTCCTAAAGCTTTTTAGACTTGTGTACTCCCCATCACCTTACAATCCCTGCCCACCTCTTTCCCAGAAACCTGCCCAATTGTTCTATTGTCCAGAGAGCGTTTGGACTGGGACGAAGGAGGCGGATAACTAACCCTGGAGCTGACTAAGGCGGAAAGAAAATATAGCATGTAAGATGGAATGAAAATAGAACATCACATCAGGAACTTGGGTTCTAGAGTCAAGACAGCCTGGAATTCCCATCCCACCTCTTCGACTTCCAAACTGCAAGGCCTTGGGCAAAAATTTTAACCTCTTTTGGCCCTCTTCTCCCATATTTAAAATAGAAGGAGCAAAGGAGAAAGAAACCAAAAGGCTTTTATGAGGGCTGAGCAGAAATTCTATCGCCGTGGCCCTCCTCGGTTCAGTGCTCGTGAGCAGACTTTAAGAGTCGAAGCAATCCTGCAGTCAGGAAAGCTGTTTGCCTTCCTTTCCCCAAAACCTTTTTGACAGCAGGTTTATCAAGCAAGCCCCCTCCCTTGCCCCACCCCCCATGGGATACAACCAGGGTTCTATGGAAAGTAATTTGGGAAACACTTTTTTGAGAAGCTTTAGCTTTTATCTTTAGATCTCTGGGCCTTCAAAGACAACACAAATGAGGTCCAGATGGCTGAGACCTCCTGCAGAAGAATGTTCAGCGAAGTTGGGTTTGTAGCTTGATGTCTCTGGATTTCATTGAGAGTGGGGAGAGGGGACTCTCTCGTGAATTCCGCCAGTAGGTTCTCGGTCAGGGCGGTGCGATGTGCAGGACCCCTGAGACTGTTCTCTTCAATGCTAGTTAAGTGTTAAACCAGGGGAAATTGACGATGGCCATCTGAAGTGGAGCACACCCCAAGGTTAGAGGCCAGCGACCCACCCACTTCATTTGATAGATGAGGCCGCTCCAGCCCAGCTGGAAAGGTCAAGGCACCTGGCCAAGGACCCACAGCCGCGAGGAGCAGAGTCCAGTAACTCGGAACCAGTCGCCGCACATGGCAGGGAAGTCATGGAGCGCTACCAGGGCTGGCGTCCCCTGGGTTGGAAGTGGGCATATGAGGGGCCTCAGTCAGAACTGGAAGATCTGTTGGCTTTTGGCTTCTTCCCCTGACCTGGATCTGAGGAGGCTGGCAAGGTGAAGGGTTACGCTCCAGGGCAGGGGTGCCTAGGACTGAGTGCAGATGGTTAGCAGCTGGACTGAGGCATCAACCAAGGACTGCTTTCCACGCCCTGCCTCCCAGCTTCCTGATGACTCCAGGGATGAGAAGGCAAGGGAGAGATGTGCAACAGATGGGAGGGAAGTCATAAAGAATTTGGAGGGGCCCCACTCTCAGATTAAAATGAGAGGGACGTGTCTATTGTAATATTGTTATGTATCTATATTTGCTTGGAGAGAGCAGTATTTACAAGAAAGGGGTCAGGGAGAGCCCCCCCTCCCTCCCCTAGTAGACTGGTGGGCCCTGGTTCACATTTCTCAGCTTGTGGACAGACCATCCCAGTCCACGTTTCTAAGACGACCGAGGAATCCAATCGGAACAACAACATGCAGCGTGATAAGAGGTGGCTGTTGCAGGCTGGGCCAAGCCAGACGAGTTGAGCTCAAAGATCAGAAGTTTTGAGGTCAGTTCTCAATTTAGAGTCCAATTTTTGAGGGAGCCAAAATGAGCTCTCCCTGCATGAAGTGTGTCAGAAGAATGGAAGCTCCAAATCCCACGGAGCAGCCGAGATGCTAATAATGAGATCAGCCGGGCGTTTTCTCTTTTTCAAGGTTGTGTCTTTTCAGACGAAGAGCTCCTCAAAGACTCCGTGCCACATTCCCTCTTCCCTCTCCCAGGAAAATCTCTTGTTACCCAGAAAGACCCTCTCAAGGTGTGAAGAAGGCAACAGTCAGCTCTCCATGTTCTCCTCAAAGCCCAGCCCCAGTCTGACTCGAGGGGCCCAGACCGATTCCAAGATTCCCCTCGTTGACACAGGCCTCGCCACAGGAAGAAGGTGAGTCATCGAGCCCTCTCTCTATTGGCTCAAACCTAGTAGAATCTCCTCATGAAGGCCCAATGAGCTACTCAGAGAGATCTCTGGAGTCCCCAGGTTTATGGATCTTCAGGCTATTGATTGGCAAGGGCTACCATAACGAAGAGGGTGGCTTCTAAGAACACAAACAGGTCAACGCACAGCCCTGGGAGTCAGGCGTTTGAGACCAGGGTGTCGTTGGCCATGCTGACTTCCACCACAGTTTTCAGGGAGCAATAGCTCCACCTCTCTTCAGCTTCAGCTTCAGCTTCTGGTGACGTCAGCATTTAGGGGCTTGCAGTTCGAATGCCACGTGGCATGCTTCTTTGCCTGGGGTTCCCTGCCTCTGCAACTCCGCCTCTTCTAGAAGCATACCATCCACGCAACAGTGGGAGCCCTCATGGTGGCACAACGGTTAAGTTCAGGGCTGCTCACGAGACAATCTGTGGGACAGTGATGTGGCAGTCTGTTGCCAAGTTGACAGCCCAGGGTACTTGTTGGGGCACGTTCTGCCCTGTCCTCCCGGGCAGCTTTGAGTTAGAATCAAGCAGATGTCGCAGTTAACAACAGCCACATACAGGTCTGCCTCGTCTTGTGGCACTTCACTCGACAGAGACTGACTGAGCATTTAAAAGGGTCAGTAGAAGCCGTGTGGTGGCCCCGAATTGAGCAAGTCTAACAATGCCCTTCCCCCAACATGTGCTTGTTTCATGGCCCTGTGTCACATTTCGGAGATTTTCACAAATTTCAGACTTTTCATAATGCTATTATTGGACCCTCAAAAGACTCTAGTACAGAGTAGCTGTCACTTTTAAATGCACTGTACTCTGAAGTCCTGTTGGCAGAGTAAACCGGAAGGTCAACAGTTCAACAGCACCAGCCGCCCCATGGGAGAAAAACGAGACTCTCTTCTCCCATCAAGAATGACCATGCTGGAAATCCATCCTTCAATTCATGACACCCATCATGGACATTCCACTGTCATTCAAAGAGCTAGAGGCCCAACGACCAGAATTTCTACTTGGGCCCCACTCTTTCATTATTTTATTTTTTGGCTTCACTGCCCTCTGGTGGTTGTGGGAGTAACCCTGCCTTGCTCCTGGAGAGCCGCTGCTGGATTTGAACCGCCAAGCCCGTGGGCCACAGTCCTGCACTCAACCACTACGCCACCCGGGCTCAGCCCTCTTCAATTATTTTTACGCAGTGAGATGTACCGAGAGCATTGTGACTTGCTCTGCTAAGTGATCCTGGACCATCAACTCCCTCAGAGCAGCAACTTCTCATGTGTAGTCTGTTAAGGCTCAAGCTACATCAAATCCACCCTGGTGTTTCTGGCATTCACATATATTCCTGTACTCCTACATCTCAGATGCTATCTGGGCCTGGCCTTCGATGCACTAGTCTTGATTTATTATGCTGCCTCCATTCATCCAGCATACATGGTTACTGGATTCATTGTCCTACGGCACTGTCCTGCTCAAAAACCTTCTAGGACTCCCCCACTGCCTACAGTATCAAGCCCAAATAATTTGGCCTGGTGTTCAAGATCATCCATTGTCTGACTGTAGGCTATTTTCTTCTTCTTCTGTTTTTGTGTGGCATCACTGCCCTCTGGTGGTGGGAGTAGGAAGCTCAGTCTTGCTCCTGGAGAGCTGCTGCTGGATTTGAACCTTCAACCCTGTGGGGCTATTTTCTTCTTATATTGCTCTTCCCTCCTCCCCTCCTCCTCCTCTTCATTCTCCTTCCCCTCCCTTATCCTTTTCTCTGTCCTTCCCCTTCCCCTGTCCCCTCCCCTCTCAGCTTCTTCTCCACCTCCACCTCCTTCTTGTCCACCTACTTCTTCCAGCAAGCGGAACAATTACACTCTAGTTTTTCACATTTCTGGGCCTGTCTCACATGCACCATTTTAACAGAAGTGCCCTTCTCCACGTTTTTGCATGCCTGACCCCCTACCCTACTTAACTGTGTGATCTTGGACAAATCACTTAAATCCCGTCTCTGTAGAAGATTGTTCTTAAAGGCGACCTGCCCCACCCCCTCCATTCTGTATGCCCTTTAGAATATGATGTTTTCTTCCATCAAGAGGTAGAGTGGCTTTTATGTTTTTTACTTTTAAAATTAGTATTTTATTATCATGTTTCAGGGAAATCTTACACATCAAATTAAGTTCCCATTTGATAATTTCTTTTTTAAAAAAATAATTTTATTGGGGGTCTGTACAGCTCTTTTTTTTGGGAGGGGGGGCAATCACTGCTCTCCGGTGGTGGGAGGAGGAGGCCCAGCCCCACTGCTGGAATTGAACCTCCGTCCCAGTGGGCCGCAGTCCCGCGCACAACCACGACGCCCCCGGGGCTCAGCCCTGGGTTTATACAACGCTTATCACAATCCATACAACCATTCATTGTGCCAAGCACTTTTGTACACTGTTCTCGAAACAAGTGCCCTCTACTTGAGCCCTTGGTATCAGCTTGCCTTTGGAATCTGGACGAGTTCGGAACGTTCTTTGACTAGTCAAATGTGATGGAAGCGATGCTCTGTTCCTTATAGCTTGATTTTTTTTTTTTTTTTTTTTGCCTTCTGGGAAGCCAGTTGCTATAGAAAGACATTTGGGCTATCCTCCTGGAGAAAGAAATCACAAAGGACAGCTAAGGTGCTCCAGCTGACAGGTGAATGAAGCCATCTTGATCTTCCAGGCCCAGTCAGTGTCCTAGGAACTGTCTCCCTCGAAGTGGATCTGGATTTCTGGTCCAGTAAATCATATGACAGAACAAAGGTTGTTTTAAGTCACTTAGTTTGGGCGTGTTTTTTTTTTTTTGTAGCAATAAGTAATTTCCCCTACAAAATTGAAGCGATAATGCACTTCACTCATCAGTGGAAGCTTGCATGGCTATCTACTGAAAACCAGCCCATGGTTGATCCATAACTGGTTCCAGGCATGTGCAGTTGGGGCCAGAGTGAGGACAGCCAATAAGAATCACCCCATCAAAGGGCTTCAAGGATTGTATGCGTTCAATAGACACACTTAGAACAGTGTCTGAACATTGTAATCACTCGGTAAAAGTTAGCGTTCTCCAAAATGGATTGTCCCTGTTTCATTTTTGTTTCCTGTTCATGGTTCTTCCCCAATCCGTGTCTCACAGCAGGGCCTGGCATCTAGGTGGCATTTAGTCACTGAATGAATGCCGAATGCTCCCTCTTTCAGGAAGCCCTCTCTGATGACTTTCTGCCAGCCTGCTCCCTCTTTCATTTCCTACCGCATTTCCCTCATCAACTTCCTACTGTGCAGGTGACATCCAGCCCTGAGCTTGCGGTCAGAGACTCTTTGTCTCTTTGTGAGATCCTCAGCGGCAATGACCTTGCCCATCCCTCACTGGCCACCATTATGGTACAAAGAATAAGTGATTAAAATGGGGGAAATCCCACGTCCTTTGCCAGTCTGCCAGGCTTATTGTAAGGCACAAGAGAAAAGCAGAGAGGTGCTGGACCCGCCAGTGTCCGGGCTGGAGCATGTCTGATGGTGTTCCTGCACCTCCCATGTCTTCCTGGCTTCTTCTGGGGGCCTTTACTCTGCAGAGCAGAAGAGACTCCCTAAACACGACTTCCTGGAGGAAGTCTGCCGATTTCCTGCCAGCTGACCCCGCCAGCTGTGGAAGTAAGGGGTGTGGACCAGGGAAGGAACCGCTGACCCTCAAGTCTCTTCCCCTTGCCGACTGGCCCTGACATTCAGAGGACAGACAGTCCCTATGCCCCAGTTACAACGGACATCATGTTAATATCGCTAAGAGGAAGTAGGATGTGAAACACAAGCAGGGTTCCATGTGGTTCGAAGCGCTTTCGTGGCCTGCTTTACCAGGCTTAGAAGACAGAGAGTATCCACTCTCGATGCCAATTGATAGTGACCTTATAGGGCAGGGGAGACTACCCCGGTGAGTTTCTGCATGGGAGTGGAAAGCCCCATCTTTTGTCCAAGGAACAGTTCCTGGTTTCACACTGCTGACCTTACAGTTAGCAGCCCAACTCTTAGCTACTGTACCAGCGGGGCTCCCGAAAAGATGCAAAATGAAATCAAGCCGCAGAGCCTCCTGGGTAGGGAAATGTATTGATTTCCCAGGGCTGCACCATACATACCCTAAGGACGTGGCTTAGAACAAAGGAAAGGTGCCCTCTCACCGTCTGGAGGCTAGAAGTCTAGCTAAATCAAGAGTGTCCGCAGGGCTACATTCTCACCGAAGGCGCTCCGTGAACTCCTCTCTCGTCTCTCCCGGCTTCCAGGAGCCCCGGATGTTCCTTGGCTTGTGGCCGCATAACTTCAATTTCGGGCCCTGTCTTCTCCCTGCGTCTATTGAGGTCAATGATCCCCTCTTGTAATAAAGGATACCAGTCCTCTGGGCTTTGGATCCAGCCAACGCCAGTGTGAGCTTGTGCTCATTAATCACATTCACAAGCACCCTCAGGTTATGATTTCAACATCACTTTTTTTTTGGGGGGGGGGGAGATTTAATTCAATCCATAACAAGCGTGTGATGTTTAACGGAGGAGGCCGGGCAGCCCGGCGGGGAAGCACTCAGCGACCAGCCAAAAGGCTGACAGCCCAGGCCCACTCGGTGGGAGAGCAGCCTGGTGATCTGCTCCTGTAACCAGTGCGACCAAGAACTCCCTGAGGGGGCAATTTCAGTCAACCGCACGGGGCTGCTGTGAGGCCCAATGAACTCCCACAGAAACCCCAAACCAAACGCACTGCCACCGACTCCCTGGTGACTATGCTTACGGAGGCGGACACCCCCCGTGAGTTTCGGGGGGCTAAGGCTTTACAGGAGGAGAAAAACCTCGACTTTCTCCCCAGGAGCCTCTGGGAGTTTCAAACTTCAGACTCCACAGCATCTACCCCCACCACCATGTGACTCAGATCTGGGTGTCCCGGGCTAGAGGGCACCCGCTTTGGAATCCTGGGCTCCCTGACATGGCATGGTGGGTATATAATCTCAGGCGAGTCCCAAAGGCAGCCCTCAATCAGCATGATGTACAATGATGCCATTTCCCTGATGCGTAAGCATCTCTTCAACCCAGAAAATCTGAAAGTAAGTATTGGCAGCTTCAGGGATTCATAAACGATGATATTAACGTTTCCATGTAGAAGAAACGGCGCACATCTGGCACCATAAAAGCTTTTGGTGCCTAATAGAATTTGGTCAGTTTATTGTAAAAATATAAATCGATATGCCAATGGAAAATCGTTATGTTGGCAATTGATTCAGCCATGATTTTTTACTGAACACTTCCTAAACTTACAAAGTCTAAAGTACTAGAACATGTCAAGAGAGCTCATAGTTCACCATATGTCGGAATTGAATTTATTGAATGAGTCATTTAAATTTAAATACTTGGAATGGTTTTGCCTGTGAAGTCAGGCCATTGAAACACACAAGGAAACAGAACACCATGACTGTTTAAAGGCAATTTAGAATGTTTAAAGAAGTTTGTTTATAATTGGGATCAAGCATCCAAGATCCTTCATACAATGATAGCTAACATATGCTGGCACCAATAGAATAAGATTTGTAAGCCCGAACTTGAGGGAGAAGTAGCTTTTTGAAGTGTAATTTTAATAAATTAAATACTAATTTTAAAAGGCAGAGCTGAACCTCTGGATAATCTTGCCTTTGTCTATAAAATGAGATTTATGGTAATACCTCCCTCCGAGGATTAATGAGACACTGGGTTTAAAGTGTTTGGCTCCATGCCTGTCACGTGGTAAGTGTTCACTTCGACGTGCAGCAGTGGTTAATATTAATGACTCTTCTTTAAAGGAGAGAATAAAATATTAAGGCATAGGAGGGAATACAGTACGTGAAACCAGGAGACCTGGTGGTCTAGTCCGTTTCTTGTTGGGTTGCTCACTGAAAGGTTAACAGTTTGAAACCACCAGTTGCTTGGGGGTAGGGAGGGGGGAGATGAACCCTTCTACTCCCCTGAAGAGTTATATCTGAGAAACCCACAGGGGCAGTTCTAACCTGTTCTATTTGGTAGCTCTGAGTTAGACCCCAAGGTGAGGTAATCCTGGTAGCAGGAGTCAAACATCCATCCCAGGCTCTTTGAGCGGGAGGCCTCACACTGATCTAATCGGGATCCCCTGCCCCCTGTCAGTGCATCCAGCTTTTCCAGTAGGGGTGATGTTCAATTCATTACCCAGTGTCCCCTCTGCCAGAGCCTATGGGAGGCATTTCTTTTCTTCACAAGCATTCTTTGAGTGCCTACCGGCATCAGGCATTGTTCTAGGCATTGGGGGCTACAGCTCTCAACAAAGCAGATGAAAATCTCTGTCCTCATGGAGCTTACACTCTACTCGCAAAGAGAGACATTAAGCAAAATCAAGAGTAGGTTATGCACTTTGTTAGATGATAAGAACAAGGGGGTGGGGATGGGGGCCAGGCAGGGATTGCAACTTTGGAAAGTGTGACCACGGTTGATCCACCCCACTGAGAGGGAGCCCTCGGCATTGCCCGAGTCAAGGCTTTAAAGGAGCACAAGAATATTCTACACAGAGGGCAGAATGAGGGCAAAGGCTGTTGGGTGGTCATGTGATTGGCATATTGGAAGCACATGGAGGAAGGAGGCCAGCAAGTCTTCTTGAGCAGGGGAGTGAGGGGGGTGGCCGCGTGGGGAGGGGGGTGGGGACAGCGAGAAGATAAGATCAGAGAGATGAGAGGAGAACTGACTGGAGGGCCTTGTGGCCTGTGTTGCACTTTGGCTTTTACACTAAATCAAATTAGGGAGCCATCAAGAAAGGTTTGGTAAAAGTGGGGAAATTGAATATTAGGTATTACTTACTCAAGAGTAAATTTTTGAGTGTGCTCATTCCCAGAAAGTGAACATAAAATCTTTGAGTATCAATAGCTTCTTGGCCTTTTGAGTGAGATCAAGTGTAGTAAAATCTTTGAGGGTCATTGTTCTTAAAGATGAAGGGCCAGGTTGTTTGTGACTTCTTTTCAAATGATTTGGGCCAAAAGAAAAAAAGAATCTAGCTAGATTAGTTATCCATTATAGATGTATTAGGCAGGGTTCTCTAGAGAAACAAAACCAGGTCACTTATGAATATATACACAGTACAAAGGAATATAACAGCTAATTAGCCCACACAGCAGTCCAGAGGGGTCAGTTCGACTCAATTCCATGAAACAGTTAATATGCAAAAGTCCTTCAATTCACAAGGGCTGCCAGGTCCAAAGGAAGCAGACAGCTGAGTCTTCCCTCAGGCAATGGAGCCAGTCTGTCCACAGGCAGCAAACGGCAGGGCAGGTTACCAACAGTCAGTAGCTCAGGAGCTTAGTGAACCAGGCCAGGAGAGGATATTGAACTCAAGCAATGCAAGACAACAAGACCCACCACCCTCAAGCTCAAGCGATGTTCACACCGGCAGCACGGGGAAGCAAGTCTTGGAGGAACCTCAAGCTCTAGTGACATGATCCGGGGGTTGACTGTCCCATGGGGAGTGTAGCTCAGAAATTGAGGCAGAGAGCTTGCTAAACCAGCCTCATGCTGGTCTGATCGCCAGAGAGCAAGAGAGAGAGAGAGAGAGAGAGCCTTGCAGAGCCATTTAGCTCTTTGCCCTTCAATCAAACTGTGACCTGGTTAATTCCACATGTTCCTATTGGCCAGGTTGGTACAATACACATACCTATCACAAGAGAGTAACCAATTCTCTCAAATTTATAGATTTAAAACAATATTTAGCTAGCTTGATCTCCAGAGGTCAGAGATCTGGGGTGGTCTTAACTGGGTGGTTCTGGCTTTGCATCTGTCATGAAGTGCAGTCAAGAGTCATCTGAGAAAAAAAAACAGAGTCATCTGAGTTTACAGACATTTCATGGCTTGGCTGGAGTAACAGACTCTTTTCCCACTTACATGGCTCTTGACAGACGCCTGCTTCTTTACCATGTGGCTATGAGGTCTTCTCCGTAGTGCTGCTCATGTCCTCATGGTAAAGTTGCTGCCATCCCCCAGAATGAGTGGGGGGGAGGGAAGGAAGGAGGAAGAGGAGAGAGAAGGAGGAAGAAGAAAAGAGGGGAAGAAAGGAGGAAAAGGAGATGAGGAGGAAATGAGAGGGGTAGAACATGCAGTGCCTTTTATGACCTGCTCTTAGAAACTGTACACGTTCACTCCTGCTATATTCTGCTCTCTAGAAGTGAGTCACTAAATGCAACCCACACTCTAGGGGACGGGGACTTTAGCTCCAGCTCCTGAGGAGCAAAGCATCAACGAATATTATTCATAAATGCTATATAAGATTTGTTTTTTAAAATCTTTATTATCATCATCATCAGCAGCAGCATCTTCAACTGAGCCAGTCAGTCTCTCACATGGAAGAGGAGTACCGCCTGGTTTCCTCTAACTGGGCCTTAACTGTCTGTCTGTGACTGAGGCCCTAAGAAGAACCTGAGAGGGCAGAAGCAGGAAAAAATTGTCAGGGGAGAGAACACCCTTCAATCCCTCTCTTCATCACAGGAACTGTGCCTCAGGACAGGAGAGGAGAACGGGAGCACTAGGCTTCTTCCAGGACCTCCACAACTCCTTCCCCAGGCTGGCTAAGCATCCTTTGTCTCCAACATTCCCAATCGGCCACATTCAATAAATACTCACTGAGAACAAGATCATGTTTTTGTTTAAACATGGATATTTGGTGATGTTGAGATTGAAGATTTCCCCCACACTTGTGTAACTCATAAACTCGTCTGTGAATAGGGTGGGCTCTCCTCACAGTCTGTGTATTCCTTCCAATGCTTATGGATTCGTTAATGGTCACAGTTAGGACGCTGGTCTGACACCATGATCCCAACCAGTCGGCTCTTCATGAACACGATGAAACAGAATGATGTCTTGTGAATTCTTTCAGTCACACGAGTCGCAAAAATACGATATACCCATATCGTTCTTCCCGTGTGCCAGGTTCTATTCTTAATGATATATCGCTAAGTGTCATCTCACGGGTCCTAGCTCATGGGGACTCCGACCCTACGTACCACAGATGAAGCATTGCCTGATCCTGTGCCAGGCTCACAATCCCTCCTGTGTTTGAGCCCTCTGTTGGAACCACTAGGCCAATCCACCTGAATTCTGTTTTGCTTCTCTGTTGGGCTGACCCAATGGCCTACTTCACAACCCAATGTCCTCCCCCAGCGACAGTCCCTCCTGATACCGTGTCCAGCGTATGTGAGACGGTGCTGCCCCATCTTCCCTTCTATGGCATAGTGCGTTCTGGCTATTGCTTCCAGCACGGATTTGTCTGTTCCCCTGGCCATGAGAATATAATATTCTTTGCCACGACCAGAATGTAGCAGTCTCAAGGCCTCCTTTAGTCTTCCATATTTATTGGTCAGCATTTATCTGCCTGTGAAGGGATTGGACAGACCTTCGTTTGGGCCAGGTGCATTTTTTGTGTTCTGAGTGACCCAGATCAAACCAAACTTGGGCTATCGCGTTGACCCCCCAACTCACAGTGACCCTGAAGACCATGGACCTGCCTCTGTGGGGTGCTGAGATTGCAACTCTGTAGGCCAGTAGAGAACCCCATTTTTCTCTCTCGGAGCGGCTCGTCATTTCAAACTGCTGGTTAGTGACATTTTTGGTTTTAAAAAATACTTGACAGGGCTGAGCCCTGGTGGTGCAGTGGTTGTGTGCAGGACTGTGGCCCACAGGGTTTATGGTTCAAATCCAGCAGCAGCTCTCCAGGAGCAAGGTTGGACCTCCTCCTCCCACCAGGGGGCAGTGATGCCCACACCAAAAATACTTGACAGAGAGATTGCTGCACTTTTTGCCCAATGTGATAGATCGCTTGATTTCTTGATGGCCGCTTCTTTGGGTTCAAGGAAAACAACATCCTTGACCACACCTGTCTCCTCTCCATTGAGCATCAAGCTGCTGATTTTCATTTCCTTTATGTGGAGGTGTGACCCGTGTCCTGCAGCCTGCAGTTTGATCATCCCCAGCACCTACGTCAAGCCCCCTTCCCTTTCAGCAGGGTGTGCCGTTGGCATCTATGTGCTGATTGAGTCTTCAAAATAACCCTGGACCTGTTCGTATCTCCTTCTGTATAGGTGAGCAAATGGAGGCATACAGTGGTCAAGAAACTTCTCAAGTTTCCAAGTCCAGGCATCCTGAGGCAATCAATAGCTACCGAGGGTTGCCCCTCTCACGCCAGGCAGGAAGGTGTGTGGGTTCCCCCCACCCCAAAGTTGTTCTCCACCCAATTTCCTTCACAGTCTATGCCAATTGGGTTTGCAGGTTTCTGAGCTTGGCACTTTAAGGCATCAAATCAAGAAGTCTTCACACAGAGATGGATATCTGGTCTCTCTCTTTTTGGTGATTCAAGTGAGTTGTTTTTTTTTTTTTTTAAATAATTTTATTGGGGGCTCAAACAACTTGTATCACAATCCATCCATCCATCCATCCTCTGTATCAAGGATACCCTCAAAAGAAAGCAAAACAAACAACAAAAAACCCCACTGCCATGGAGTGGGTTTCCACTCATAATGACCCCATCTTACTCCCTCGAAGCGACTGGTGCATTTGAACTGCTGACCTTGCTCTTAGCACCCTAACGTGTAACCTACTCCACCCTCCAGGCTTGTAGCCTTCATATTTTCCTTAGTAAGTCCTTCAGTCAGTCCATCCCCTTAGCAGAAAAGAATAAAGACATAGACACATTGACAAAGTCTACCTCAAGGCCCCACTTTTCTCTCTCTCTCTCTCTCTCTCTCTCTCTCTCTCTCCCCTCTCCTGTCCTCCTCTGTCCCTGCAGCCCCACTGACCCTCTGATCCATCCCTCCCTCCAGCCCTTGGCTTCCTCATTTGGGGTGCCCCGGCTCCTTCCCTCCTACCCCCAAACAAAATTCAACACGCGATCCATTCTTCAGCTCTCCGACTAAACGTCACATTACTTACTCCCTTCGGGTGATCCAGTTGGTTCCCCACCCCACCCATTTGTCAGATCGCACAGCACCCAGCACCCCTTGACAGTCAGTGTAATTCTTTTCTGATTCTTAACCATTGCTTTAGTATCTCTGCCAAGAGGACGTACGCTCTCAAAGGCAGGAGTCATCGCCAGGTCCTTTACACTTCACGCCGTCAAGTCCACTGCCATCCAGTCACTCCTGACTCAGCAACAGGCAGGACCAAGTCTGTGGGCAGCCGAGTTCTGAAGCTGCAGTGCAAGGATGGGAGAGAGAGAAAAGGGGGGGCGTCTGAGGAGTAGGTGGCCAGGCTGTGAAATTGTGTGTGTGTGTGTGTGTGTGTGTGTGTGTGTGAAATATGTAGGGAACAAAGAATTTGCTATTTCAGCATTCTTTTTTTTGGGGGGGGGGCATCACTGCCCTCAGGTGGTGGGAATAGGAGGCCCAGCCTTTGCTCCATGGAGCTGGAGTCGAACCTCCATCCCACTGGGCCACAGTCCCGCGCACAACCACTACGTCACCGGGGCTCAACCCTCTGCATTCTTCACATGTACCGTTCAGTGATATTAATTCTACTATCATGTGCAATTCTAGGATCATGGTGACCAGTGCCCCCTTCCAGAAGTTTCCAGCATCCGGAACACAGTGTCTGCTAAGCAATAAGGCTCCTCCCTCCCACCCCTCCCCAACCACAAGTATACTTTGGTTGCTGTATACTTGGACAATGGATTTTTTTTTCTCCACACAGTGAATTATGGGTATGGCGGTGCTCATCCAAGCACTTTCCACTTGAGTCTGGCCTGCTGGGAATTGTATTCCTCAGTCATGAGCTGTCTTGGGTCCCTGTTTAATCAAATCTTGATTTTTCCTCAGAATCTTCCTTGCTGGACGGGTGCTCCTTTTTGACGAATGCTTCATTCGCCCCTAAACAAAATACAGTCATTTCAAACGGCCTAGCAGTTTTCTCAAAAGACCAGGCATAGATTTGTCAAATGACCCCAGCCCTTCTACTCCTAGGTCTGTACTCAACGAACGAAATCTCATGTTCACACAAAAGCATGTACATGCAAGCTCGTAGTAGCATTATTCATGCTTGCTTTAAAGTGGAAATAAATCAAGCTGGTGGATGGATAAATAAAATGTGGTTTAGATACACAGATGATGGAATATTATTTGGCAACAAAAAGAAAGTACGGATACGTGCTACAATGTGGATGACTCTGGAAAACCTTACAGAAATCGAGAAAAACCACACATGAAAGGCTGCTTCCTTTTTCCCCCAAGTTCACGTGTTTCCGAATCGGATTGCAGTGGCGCAGCGTGCTATGAGTACTTGCTGCAGCCACCCAAGCGTCATGGCAGGACAGGCATTTCGAAAGTTTCTTCCCCTCTGACCGAGTATTGGTGGAAAGGAGTGCTGCTGAAACTGTAACCAAAGGAGGCATTATGCTTCCAGAAAAATCTCAAGGAAAAGTCCTGCAAGCAGCAGTAGTAGCTGTTGGGTCTGGCTCCAAAGGAAAGAGTTGTGAGATTCAACCAGGGAGTGTGAAAGTTGGAGATCAAGTTCTTCTCCCTGAACCTGGAGGCACCAAAGTAGTTCTAGATGACAGGGATTATTTCTCATTTCGAGATGGTGACATTCTTGGGACGTATGTGGACTACAGTCAGCCACTATTGAAATGGCATCATGTGAAGCTGCCCATTCCACTGAAGTTCTGAAATCTGTCATCATGTAAACAATCTCCACCTTTCTCTTTTATAATGAACTCATACGCAATATTAAAAAAAAAGGAAAGAAAGTCTGCTTCATATTGTATGATACTCAAAACCCAAACACCAAACTCACTGCCATCCAATCAGCTTGGACTCTAGAGGACCAGGTAGAACTCCCGTGTGGGATTCTGGGTCGGAAGCCTCATCTTTCTCTCAAGGAGTGGTTTCCGCCTGCTGCCCTGGCTGCGACCAGTCCCTCCCACGGCCCACTGTGCCCCCCAGGGCTCCTCTCTGGTATTCCTCATAGAAAAAGGCCCAGGGGCCCTGGTGTAGCAGGGGTGTGTTAGGCTGTTAACTGCAAGGCCAGCAGTTCAAAACCAACAGGTGCTCTTCGGGAGAAAGATAGGGCTTCCTACTCCCACAGAGTTACAGTTTCAGAAGCCTGCAGAGGTCGCTCTGCTTTGTCCTATATAGAAGGTCCTTATACATTGGACTCAATTCCATGGCAGTGAGTTTGGTTTGGTTCACATGAAAAAGTCAGGGTAGACTTTATGGAGACAGAAAATAGATCGGTGGTGGACAGAGGTCGCAGGTTGAGCAGAAATGAGGAATAATTTCTTGTGGGTCCAAACTTTTCGAGGGTGGGTGATGAAAAGGTGCTCAGATTGATTGCACTCCTGCTTGCCCAACTGTCAGTGTACTCAAAACCATTGAATACTAATTGTAAGTGGATAAAACATCTGGTATGGCAACTTACATTGCCATCAAGCTAGTTTCAATTAAAAAAATGTTGTAAGCCCCCTCATCCTCTTCACTTATGAAAAATTCATAGAAAGAAGTATAGAACCATCTCATAAAACATCGGGGGATTCCTGGACTGTCAAGCCCATTTATTGACTCCCTAGAGGTCGATAAGCCCCAGGCAGAGACGTTGCCTTGAGGAACACTTTCTTAGTAAATAGCAGGTCAGGCCCATCGCTGGAAGATTTCTTTCATTATTGACCCTCACCTTGACCATGACCCACTCTTGTCATAGCCTCCCCCACCCCCCCAACACATTGGAACTTTATGTCAAAGTGGGGCTGGTCTTCAGACTGGAAGCTCAGGTTGGATCCTGCTAAGCCTTCTTTGGGCTGAGTAGCTGATGATAGGCTAGTTGGCATTGAGGCCCATCGTGTCCAGGGTGAGGTCTTCAGGGTCCAAAAATATCTTCCTCACATGGTCTGACATCCTTTCTTGATCACTGGGGTTACCAGAGTTTTAAGGTGGCCCCATGACCTTCACCCTTGGAGCACCCGCACTGCTCTTTGTAGCTGCCTCTTGATAGGGCTGCAACTCATGGCCTCTCATGCCTGGTCTTGTATTGTCCTCAGGGTCTTTGGTGGACCAGGTCATAGTGACCCACAGGGCGTTCACTGGCTGATTTTCAGAAGCAGATCACCAAGCTTTCTTTCTCATTCATTCTTGTCTGGAAACTGCTGACACACTTGTATCATAGCAATACACATAGTCACACACACTTCCACTAGCGGGCGTGTAGTGGCTGCACATGTGATGGATGGGCTGAGAATCCAATCCAGGTTTCCGACATAGAGAGGGAGAGACAGACTACGGAACCATCCTGGGCCACCCCCACCTAGGTACCCTCTCAAACGCTCCCTGAATTCGCAGTTGGTTTGCTCCCAGAGGATAAGAAACCTCTCTCTATTCCCAATTCTCAGGGCTACACCAGAGGTCTCCTCACCCAAGTTTCCAAATGTTTTAGCCAAAGTGAACCTCGGAACTTTGCAGGCGAGGAAGCTGAGGTGAGACAGCTGAGGTGAGGCTGGCACTCTACCAGTGGTTCCCAGTGTGCTCTCCTCTTCTGGAGGAATGGAAGCTGCCCAGGGCTTGGACAGTGTTTGGCCTCGGCACCCTGCCCTGCAGGGTATGGTATGCAGAGATGGTATGGATTGAATTTCCCCTAAAAGATTTGTTGAATTCTGTCTCTAGGAATGGTAGATGTAATCTTGTTTGGGAGTAGGATCTTTTGTTGATGTGTTAGGTCATATCACATAAGAAGAGCAGACAAGACTCCAATGAGAGTACACTCTGGAACAGACACATGTCTGTGAGATTCCTCAAGGCACCCAGGAACACCAAGGAGGAACTGAAATAGTCCACACCTTGGTTTAGACCTTTAGCCATCAGAAATGTGAGAAGACAAATATGGTTTTCAACCCTCTTTGTGGCGGTCACATGCTTATGTTAATTTCATGATTGAGATGTAGGGGTGAAGTCTAGTCTGTGAATCTGAAGATAGCCATTGAGTAGACCTCCGTGTGGGCATGGATTTTTCCTGCGATGTCTGGGAAATCTCGCGATATTTCCCTCGTGGAGATGAGAAGCTCTCTCCTAGTTGTTGGGAGTTAGTCTCTGAGACAACGAATTATGGACAAGACAAGATGGCAGCATCCAAGGAGCTGAAGGAGCTGGAGGAGAAGTCACACAGCCTTACCCTGATGGAACCAGACCTCTGAAGCTGGAGAAGCCACCTGGAGACCCCTGCCAGTGCTGAGTTGCTTCTACCACCACTGGATGCTGTTGATGGACCCTGAGCCCTGGAAGAGAGAAGCCATGGGGAGACCCCTGCTGATGCCGGGACTCTGCACCCACTGGTCTGTGACTTCGTGAGTCAGAAGAAGACATCCCAGCCCAGTCCAGTTCAAAATCATAAGACCAATATTAACCCATATGCCCCAAATCAGTCTATAAAGTCTCCTTCCAGTGACTCCGAGAGAGAATGGTGAGGCTTTCTGCTCCACTGAAGCAGCATGGGGGCCTTCTCCTCTGTCCCATGGGGTCACCATCAGTCTGAATCGACTCCCCGGCAGTGACTGACCAATTTGGGATGTGTTAGAACTCGAGTGCTGTTGTTTGCTACAGATCAGTAAGCACAACTCAAGTCCATGCCTACCTGCTTTCCTACTGTTTGTTGGCATGGCCCTATGCCCTCACCCCCCTCATCGCCTGAGTGGTAGTTACATCATCTGGTATCAATTTGGGACTTGAGAGGATTAAGAGTGAAAGGGGTGTTGTCTAGTCTGTCAACCAGGTCATAGCCAATCAGGTCTCTGTGTGGGCATGGCCTTCCCCTGAGGATTTTGGAAACTCCTTTGTGTCTGCCTTGGAGCTGGGAGACACTTCTCTCTGCTCACTCCCCAAGATGACTCTGTACTGACAAGACACATGGCACTCTGCCTGGGAGCTGGAGAAGTCACATGGACCTATCCTGATGCAACCAAACCTCTCGAACCAGAGAAGCCACACAGAGACCCCTGCCAGCGCTGAGATGCTTACAACGCCACTGCCTCCAGAAGACTTCCCACACACAGGCCTGTGATCTTCCTGAATTCGGAGTCATTGCCTGTGTTTTGTGACTCTGAAGAGGACTTTATAGACTGATGCCAGACATATTTGCTAATATCGGGCTTATGAACTTGATCTGGACTGGGCTGGACTGTTTTCTCAACCTTCAACTGCTCTTGTATACAAACCTCTTTTTTTTTGGGGGGGGGGTGCGGATCACTGCCCTCTGGTGGGAGTGGGAGGCCCAACCTTACTCCTGGAGAGCTGCTGCTGGATTTGAACCGCCAAGCCTGTGGGCCGCAGTCCTGCACTCAACCACTAAGCCACCGGTGTTCAGCCCACAAACCTCTTTTTTATACACCAATGATTATCTATGGATTTGTTTCTCGAGTCTACCTGGACTAACACAACTTGCGTGACACATGTTCTTCCTCCATGCACTCAGAATGTTCTATCAGAAGAACTCACACGTTTCCTTGGTGGGCGAGGCACTGTGGCACTGACAGGAGTCCCTGCGTGATGCAAAGGGGTACTGTCACAGGGCTGAAGGTTTGGGCCCCCACCCAGAGACTCCTGGGAAGAAAGGTCCAGTCATCTACTTCTGGAAAGAGGATTTTCTTGAGGAATCCCACGAGGTCCAGTACTACTCCGATGCGCACGGGCTGCCATGAGTTGAAATCAGATGGCTACAGGTTGGGTTAGCACCGACGGGCTTCTCTTCTCTTACTCCCTGTTGCCTGTACAAAAAGTTCACGGAGAAATGAAATGAAAAGATGGTGGAATTTGTTCGTGAACTTGTGGAAGCTCCCTCGTAGAATACTCAGAGCCCCGCTGTGCAGCTGGGGCTGAGAAGCAGCGTCCACGAGTCTCTCTTCTGCTGGGAAGACTCCATCCAGGCCTTCAGCTTCATGTTCTCGTCCTTGGACGAAGGCTACGTCTATCTTGGTTGGGAAGTCTTGGGGTTTCTTTGTGTAGGGCTGGGTCCCAGGCCAGACGTCATGAGGGGCTGAGAGGAAGGAGAGTGGGAGTGTGCTTGACTGTTACCCCTTCCCCCCTCCAACTCCTGACGGGACAGGAAGTCTCTCATGCAGACTCCTGGGGATCCTTGGGGCCTTCTGGATTGGCTCCCGGCTTTCCTGTTGGCTTGGGAATGGATTTGTGGTTTCCCACGTCATCAAGAGATCTCGCATTTAAACCCTGCTCTGGCCCTGGGCTGTGCCTCTTGTAAAA
>PVJH01014589.1:0-56379 GCA_004026705.1 Nesogale talazaci | reverse complement strand
GAATTTCTGAGTAGTCTGTCATCAAAAACCTAGAGCTTGCACTCCTGCTGTGTCCCCTGTAGCTCTCTCATGGGATTTATTTAGCTGGCTTTCAGATGTGGACACCTGGAGGGGCTTTGTCTAGCACTCCTGAACAGAACATTTCCTGATGATTGCATCCTTATTTTTGATGAGGGATTTTTCTAAACCCAGTTTTTCTATATTTCTAATCAGAAAGGCTTATTTTAAGAACAATTGTAAATATCACAAGTTAATTTTCTTCTACACTACACACCGTTAAAGACTATGTGTACTATGCTCCAGATGAAGGTGAAGAAAGTACATTATTATTTCTATAGCGAGAGATAGATATGGCTATATAAATAAAGCCATATGTTTTGACACTATATCTAATTAAATAATTACCAAAATAAGCAGATTCCAGGTTAACAAAATCGCTTGGCTTCAACAAATTCAGCCACTATTCTGAATTTTATTCTTCCGGGCTTGAGTTAAAGAACAAAATAATTAAAGTACATTGATTCACTTGTTCTCCTTTCCAAGCCCATGCCACGTCTAATGATTCAATTAGTCTATTAGTCAAAAATTATTGGTATTTTGCATTTTATCAATACAGCTAAAAATGTAATCTGTTTTCTAATGTGTGGGATAGTTATCCTAGGTCATGCAGTCTTATAAGGAAATTTAACTTCTAGTCTTATCTTTAAGAACAAAACATCAAAAATGTACAGTTAGAAGAATTAGAGAAAAGGGACAGAAAAAGTAACTTAAAAACTAATTGTATTCCAGGCAGGACTTGTGAAATACGAACTATAGAGCTTAGAGAAATGGGCCTGTGCCCACTGTGTGAGAAGGCAACTACGATACAGTGGGATTGAATGCAAGGACATCTTTAGAGTTTCGTTGTTTTCAATGCAACAAGTGCCTTCTGAAGTTGACCTGGAGTTGTAGTCAGTAGTCGGCCCCGATTCGAATCTGCTACTTCCCGCAAGGTAACAGATGACCAGATTTACTTAATAAGTGTCAGCATATCACCAATTTTAGAGGAAAACGTCCAAGAAGAGTTTCTGCTCTGTCTCTGCTTTGACTTAGAATGGCAATGAACTCAATTCCTCTCCCTGACTCGAGGGCTCTACCCTCAAGAGTGGTCCAGCATGCGACACACTGCTAAGGAATGGGCAATTCAATACGCTGAATGATCCATGTTATCAATTTACATTCAAAAGTTGGAAATAGCATGTCCTTTCCCATTGGTATAGGGTAACTTAATTTAAGAAGGCATTTTAGTAATGTTTAATTTTAGTACTTAAATATGTGTTTCACCTATTTCCATTCCGGAAAATAAATCTTTAAAAATACGACAAAATTATCAGCTAATAGGAAGAGTAAAATATTGTACTGAATGTGTTCTAGGAAAATGAACAAGAAAAGGGTACTAGTCAGAAAGTGCTGCTCTTAGAACCCTATAAATTCATGAGTTTATTCCAAACAAAAGTTCACTCGGATGAGATGAGTCGAAGGCTACAAAGAAGTTCTCTCAGGAAGACACTCTGGCTTGTCTCCGTAGAATGTCTTCCCACCCAAACAGTCCAATGAAACAGTAACTTCCCACTAGGTCAGGCATCTGTTTGGCCAATTAAAATCAAGGCAGAAAGACCAGCACTGAGGGTTACAACTCTTTGATGAAATTCCAAAAGGATAATATTGATAATTTTTTCCCCAAAGGACACAGAATGATCGTGGAAGAAGTTCTAAGAATATGTGGAAAAAACACTCCATTAATGAGTAAAAGGCCAGGAAAGGTGCACTAAATGATTTTTTTTTAAATCCTAAGAATGCACCTGTTCATACTTCAAAGATGGCACAGGCTGTGTTATAAGAATTTCATTGGCACACCTTAACTCATCCACCCTACAGCACTGATTTAGTCTTTTCCAACTTCTTTATGTTCCCCGAGTTCTAAGAATATTTAAAAGGAACATGATTCGTCTCCAGAGGATGCCAAAGCTGCTGATTTGATGTGGTGTGAAATCAAAGACGGCAGGATTCTTTAGTGAACAGAATGTAAAATAAGAGTCCACAAAGTGAGCCCATTTTTGATGTGCATAAGGATGGAAAATTCAAGAAAAAGAGATTTATTGCATGTCTGGTTGAGGAGAGGAAGAAACATAGAAGACTCATGTTAGATCGAGAGATAGGAGGACTGCCTTCAGAAATAGAGAACCCTATATGAAGACTATATTAAGAAAAGTAACATTTGATATTTTTCTTGAGAGAAGTGTTCTATTTTGTGGCAAACCATTTCAATGTATCCTTAGATAGCTGATGTCAGCTTCACTAAGGAAACTTTTCATATCCAAGCCCCCTTGGAAGGAGTATATATTTATACCACTACAAAAATGAAATTAGTAGAATTCAGAGCATGTTACTTTGATTAGGTGGCACCCTGTCAGTTTCAATTCCTTAAGACCCTATTCAAGCCTAAGGACACATTGCTTCACAGTTGCTCTGTTTGAACTCCTGATTTCAAGCATTGTGATACAGCACTTGGAGAGAGCTCCTCTCTCCAGTTGATTCACTATTGTTCTCCAGGGACTGCCCCAGAGCTGAGATGCTTAAGGGGCATTCTGGCCCCTACTTTGCAAAATCATTTGCCCTTCTGGCCAACTATGGTATATTTGCTATTCTTTGTCAACAGGACAGTTCCAAGACATTGATTCTTTAGGTTCCCCTATTCATTCTCCAGCCTTCTCAGGCATAGGGGAACATGGAAAATAGCAGGCTTGGGCTTTAAGGTTACACTTTAGACTTTAAGGTTACATCTTTACCTTTTAATTCAGGAGATCTTTTGCAGCAGATTTTCCCAGTGCCATATATTATTTGATTTTTTGGCGCTTGTTCCCCTTGGCATGGATTATAGTTAGTAACTATCAAATTCTTGGTAATTTCAAATTTCCATTTATCATAATATCGCTTATTGATCCAGGTATAAAGAATTTTTTTAATGTTAAAATGTAATCACTACTAAAGGCTATCATCATCTTTTATCATCATCATGGGTCCTTCAAGTTCTCTTCCCAATCAGCAAGATTGTCCTGAAAACTATGGATAAAACAATGTCTTTTTGTGTTAATAGTCAAGGTGAATTGAAATCTCTAGTAAATTTAGGTTCTGAGTTTTTATTTATTTATTTGCTTCTGAGATTTTTTACAAAGCTCTTAAGACAAAGGAACAGAAACTTCAGAGGAAACACAAATAAATAATGATAGTTTATATTTAAAGTTATCACGGTGCTACCAAAGGTTTAAAACACAGCGCACAGAATGTAAGATAAGACTCTAGACGATGAGACTGTTTTTGTTAAAGTGATGTACATACAGAAGCATAGGAAAAACATGCTCACTGAGTATCTATTTGAAGAGAGTAAAGAACCTCTCTTCAGGCATTAGGGAGTCGAAAGAGGGAGAATGGCAAAACCAAGATGGGAGGATTTTCTAAGGAAAAATAGGCCAGTCACTGATATCTATTGCACCAAATATTTCCTTTTTTTTATGATTTTTTTTTTGTGGGCATCACTGCCTCTGGTGGTCGTGGGCACTATCCAGCTGCCACTGGATTTGAACCGCCAAGCCCGCAGGCCGCAGTCCCACACTCAACCACTTACGCCACCGGGGCTCAGCCCTGCACCAAATATTTTCAAGAAAAACAAAATCACCAGGTAGGAACTTTTGCTTTGTTGTTGGAAAGGCAATAGCACACCCCTGGTAAGAATAGTCTATAGAACTGAGATGCGTGCGTGCATGTGCATGTGTGCATGTTTGTGTATGTTGGGGGGTGGGGGTAGGGGAGTCAAAGAAGTTGGAACACCAGTGGGACACTAAACATCTCATACAACATCTTTTTGTTTTGGTTTGTTTTCTGTAGCTCTATCATGTCGACTTTTCTTTAAAAACTTTACTTTGATCACATCTGGTCAAGGGTATGTAATTAAATGTTAGTAAGGCCGTTTTTGCATAAATATAGTTGAGCCAGTGCTTTACGTTTCATTGTGACAGAAATAATTGGACAAAGTTAAAGCAACAGATGGACAGTTAGAATAAAACAGGAAACAAGATATTTTCTGTTCAAACACTGCCAACTGCCATCTCTTGGTTTCCAAAACAGTATGTAATTGACAGAAAACTATTTCACTGATATTCCAGAAACTATTGGAGTTTATGGCCCCATATGGCCAGGTCTCCGTTGTCAGAGCTTCGCCATATAATAACCGCTGGGTCCAATCGGAAAGTATCACATTTACAGGAGAAGTAAACAGTGGTTGTTCTTTTCTGTGGCTGTTTGAAAAATAAGCACTATGTTCAAAAAGTAAGTTTTATGAAAATGCAAAAATCTTCCTGTAATATCCTTTGTGCTCAGTGGTTTATGGTTAAAAGCAGATTACATAAAACTATAATGGGGAAATGGTGAAGTATATATTTTCAAATGATTCCACTAATTAAAATACATTTCCGTGTATTTCTGGGGGAGAGGAGTGGGGTGGCCTTTTGAAGACCAGTGAAGACGCTCTAGCAGGCAATGGTACACTCTGTTCTCAAGGACACTTGCTTTGCAGCTGTCTATAGTTTAGTGACGGCCTGAAAAAAAAAGGTAACTGTTAAATAAATGGATGTATCACAAGCATTATTAATCCCACAGGAAGTTGCAAGCATAGTGTCTCATATTCCTCAGTTAAGATTTCATAGAGAATGAGTAAAGGTGAATGGTTATTAAATACATGGCCTTCATTCATAGTTGCCCAAAATTATTCTAGTAAAGAGCTAAAGCAAATAAACATATATTTTTACAGTCATAAAGTATGTGTCAACTCATTTTAGTCTATCAAAATGCAATTAAATAACCTAGTAGACATTATAGAGATATAATAAACAATATTATATAATAACCCATGAGTGATAACTTATGAGCATTTCACTTGGCTGCATTTTAGTAACTTTATGTGACCTTCTAACTAGCACAGATATACAAAAGGAGACTGTCTTCACCCTGAGGGTGACTTACTGATCCAAAGAAATCCAGCCAACTGGGGGGAAAAATTAATTTCAAGCAGAAAATGCCAAAGGAGGAAAAAAAATTGAGCCAGATTCTTTAAAAGATTATAACTCATTTCTGTCATTTTTGTTCTGCTGTCTTCTTCCACAGAGATGGCAATTCGAAGCTAATTCTTGGCATTGATCAAGCCTGTGTCTCCCAGGTGAGTAGAAAATGTCTAACACAAACCAAACTTATTGAAAGCTTTCCGAGCCCTACTGATTGTGAGAACTGCCATGTATGCTTATGTTACAAGCACTTTAAGCCACTTTTCTCTCCTGGCAGACTGACCTTTGCCACTGTTACACTCATACTTAAATTCCCCAGAGCTACCTTGTTTTCAGGCCTTGTGGATCTAATTAGAGAGCATGTCAAGACATAAGTCTAATTAGTGACAAGGCACTCACTTGCTTCCAAAAAAAGTGGATTATGAGAGCTGACAGTGAAACAGGAACAGCTTCAGGGGGGAGACACAGTGGTGGCCAGAATGAGATTTTTTTCTTTCTCATGAAGCATATTGTCCAACAGAGAACTCGAAAGACATAAAAAGGGATCATGATAACATCCAGTCATTGACAGAGCACTTACTAGGTGTCCCATTGCTCTAAACATGTTATGCATTTTAGCTCATTTTATCTTCAGAAAAATTGTAAAGAATTAATCAATATCCAAAGATGAGGGAGCTGAGGAGCAGGAAAGTAACTTTTTCAAGGCTACGGGGCTATCAATACGACTTCAGGAGTTCCGGGTCCAGAGTCCATATGCTTAATCATTCTTACATCTGTTTCTCATAAATAGCAGAAAAGAAAGAGAGGAGAGAGAGAGAGAGAGAGAGAGAGAGAGAGAGAGAGAGAGAGAGAGAGAGAGAGAGAAAGCCAGGTAGAGTTAAGCTTTGTGAATAGAAAGAGTAAAGCACTGTGAAGGAAGAAGGAGACGTGATAGAGGGGAGGCACTACTTAGTACAATCTAGACCACGAAGGCCTCTCTGAGGAGATGCCATCTGAGGAGAATGCTGGATGACCTGAGAGTAACTCTTCAGGAAATCTGGATGAAGATCAATTTCTTAAGGAAGGAACAGCAAAGACAAAGACTTTCTGGCAGGACTAAGGCCAGAGAGTCCTTGGGAGAACAAGAAAACCTGTGGTTAGAGTAGAGAGAGACAGAGGATGGAATAGAGACCAGGTCAGAGTCAGTTGCCTACATAGAAGCCATAGTTCATTCAACCCTAAGATGCTAAGGTGCAACTTAAGTGTCTATAGCAGGGGACACTTAGCTTCTACTGATGGATGAAACAAACATATATTTCATTCAACACAATTAATCACCCCTTCATGCTCCTGTGCAATTTTTACAGACAGAAAATAGGCCATTAGTCAGACAAAATCAACATTAGATGAGTTTGGTCTTGCTACTTCTTCAGGCCTTGGTGGTTCTAAAGACTGGTGAAGTGTTCCACAGATTACAGGCAAGAACAGCGCAGCACACTGGGAGATACGGAAATGAAAATTTACCTCTCCATTGCTATAGAAACCAGGGTCATTAACTGTCACCCTAGTGACATTGCTAACTATAACACTCAAGGTATCACCAATGTGACATGAGTTAACTTCTCAATCATTGCCATTAAAAAGAGAAAAATTAATTTCAATTGTATTGACCACAAGGCCCCCAACATGAACTGAAAATTAGCTGACAAGAACAGGGCAATTATTAAAAGCAATATATCAAATTCGACTCAAATGATCAGTGGGGTGCCATAGGCCTTGCTGTTAGTGACATTTCTAGTTGACACCATCATTAATGATGTGTAAAAGGGATACCAGCAGGTGAGTGGATTTTAAAAAATGATTCTGCAGTGGGAACTATTCCAAGTGCAAACTTCCATCATCCTAAAATTAATAAAATAGAAATGAAAGCAGAGGTACTTAGGAAGATTTAAAATTCAAAGCACACAATTGTATGATGAGCTATCACAGATGGGAGAAATCCTAGGTGGAAATCTTATATCAAAATATGGTAGTTCCTGACAGGAGTGATAGGAATTGGTGATTGCACTATACTCAGATAATGTTTTTACTGATATGTATTAAATAAAACATCTTTTAGATAAAAACTTATCTATAGTCTTCCAAATATAAACATATCATTTATGGATTATTGAAATATTCTAAATTTTAAAATAGGTTAAAAAATATCAGATGATAAAGTGCTAAATTTTAACCTAACTGCACCTGCAATAATCCACTTTCCAATGCATTCTGCACATTAGCAAGTCTACTCACATCCTTGGTAATTGGACCTAGGGAATTTTGCTTTCCTTTCCTTTGATATTTTTCCATTTTATTTTTTTATTTCATAAGATTTGGGGAGGTATGTTTTCTCTATATGAAATCCAGAAGGTTAATCTATAGAGACAGTAACTGGAATAATGGTTCTTTGGGGGAATGGCAGGGGAGGAGAGGGTGGGGAGAAAGGGAACTAATATCAATGAGTACAAAAAAGAAGAAAACATTTCAGAATTGTTTGTGTTATGATTACACAACTCTTCCTGATATGATCAAACTACTGAATTTTATGAAATGTGAAGTATATGCAAATAAAACAGAAGAAAACAAACACTTTAAATTATTCAAATATATATGCCTGTGCCACATGTTAATTTGAGAGTGCAACACTGTCTCATACTGCCTTCGATTTAGGCAATGTAAAGGCAGGAAAAGAAAGGTAAAACATTGGAGAATTTCTGAGGGAAGCTACAAAGATATAGGGGAGGAGATACAACCTCTACAGAGAAAGTCACTGATGTGAATAAGCCTTCAAAGCTTTGCCTGGAAAATTACTGTGACATGAACATATTTTTCTCTTGTACAAAGTCACATTTAGACCTTTACTACAGAGACCCCATAAGTATTCATTGATTATTGATGAGCAGGAAGTTTAGCCTTTCCCTTAGACCAATGGTTCTGAACCTTCCTAATGTCATGACCCTTTCATACAGTTTCTCACACTACGGTGATCCCAGCCATAAAATTATTTTGTTGCTACTTCATAACTGGGATTTTGTAACTGTTATGAATCAGGTGACCCCTGTGAAAGGGTTGTTCAACCCCCAAAGGGGTTGTGACCCACAGGTTGAAAACCGCTGCCTTACTCGATATAAAATAGCCAGGATATAAAATAGACCCTATGAATATTTATTGAATGAACTACAATAGGAATCATAGAAACCATATCTAATACAATATGGTTGACATGAACACAGCTTCTATCATCAATTATCTTGATTCTCACAGCTATTATAAGCTTCCTAGATACTAACTGAAAGGTTGATTATTGGTTTTAATCTACCCAGAAGCACCTCACAAGACTGGCCTGACTTTTACTCCAGAAGATTTAGTCACTGAAAATTCCCATGGGGCGTTGTATCATTCTAACACATATTTGATTGCTGTGGGTTGGAATGTACTGGACAGCGACACCTTTGTGATGGTCTAAATTGACAGGGTCACCCACATCAGAACCTGGGCCATAGGCTGCTTTCCATTCTTTTCCTGTTTTTAAGTATCATTTTATTGAGAGCTCTTACAACTCTTTCTACAGTCCATACACCAATTGTGTCAGTTATATTTATTTGTACATGTTGCCATCATTTTTTCTAGACATTTCTTTCTATTGAACCCTTGGTATCAGCTCCACTTTTTTCCTCCCCCTTCCCCCCCTCGTAACCTCTTGATAGATTATAAATTATCATTATTTTCATATCACAGGCAGACTGCTTCCCTCATGATTTCTGTTGTTCTTTCCCATGGGTGTATGGTTATGTCAGTCATTGCAATTGGTTCCCCCTTCCTCCACCACTTGCCCTCCCCCTTCCTCCTAACCCTCTGTGATACTAATAGTGATATTATTCCTATTCCTGTTCTTGTATTCCATGTTTCATAAGTTCTTATCTCTTATCTATATCTGTGTACATGCTCTGGTCTAGTCTGAAGTGAGAGGTAGCACTGGGGGGGAGGGAGGGTCATGTTAGTGGGGGGTGAGAAAGACTCAAGGAATCAGAGAAATATTGTGTGTTTCACAGGTGCCTTGATGCTCCCTGACTGATTCATCCCTTTCCTGTGATGCTTCTGTGTGGAGATAGTCCATTGTCTACAGATGGGTTTTGGGTCTCTAATCAGATCCCCTTCATTCTCAACAATGTTTTCGCTTGTTCATTTGTTTGTAGTTTGTTATGGGTCTTCTGGTGCCTGTTACCTGGTCTTGATGACACCTCATGATTGCACTGGTTGGTGTATTTCTTCTATGTGGGCTTGTTCCTTCTCTGCTAAATGGTCACTAGGTTGATTTTCTTATGATAGAGTCAAAATAAGTTGTAGAAAAATCCAGAGAATATCTATTCTTATACACCTAAAACCAACCTTGTTTCTCTTCTTGATATATTCTTAGCAGAAAGACCTTGTGAGATCTTTATTCTCATTAGCATGACACAGGAATTATATGTATATGTATATACACATGTGTATATATCATATCCTATATATCACCCTATATATCATATATCCCTATATGACAGTAAAGTAATCTATCAGAAAGAGGTCTTAACTATCTACTCTAACTTTTACAGCAATGATTCTTTTGGGGGGGCATCACTGCCCTCTTGTGGTCAAAGGAGCTACCCAGCCTTGCTCCTGGAGAGCTGCTGCTGGATTTGAACCGCCAAGCCCATGGGCTGTAGTCTCACACTCAACCACTTCGCCACCAGGGCTCAGCCCAATTCTAAGTCATATTTTTAGTATTTACCTAGTTTACAACTTTTTATTTAATTGAAGAAATACTTACTTATAAAACCAGAATGGTAAATGCTCTAAAGAACCTCAGTTCATCCAACTGAAGTGTACTAGTTCATTCAACTGAAGTGGACCAGCATTTTAACTTGATTTCCTAATGATAACTCTGAGGAAGAAAGAAAAAAAAGTCCTTTTTATGTTGCAAGTGTCCTCAGAAAGAATGCTAAGAAGCTCAGAGTCCATTTAGAATCTATAAATTTTCTTCAAGGAGATGTTATTTTGCTTCTATTGTATTTCAGACACTTGGGAGAAAGGTCTTATGCATAATGATGGGGATTTAACTCTTAAGCTTGCATTTGTCTATTCATAAATGTGTACATTAAAATGGTCACTGTGTTTACTCACTTATTTTAAGTAAGATGGCAATTCATTTCTGTAGAAGATGACAATTATCTAAAACCCAAGTAGCTTATTACTAAAATGTTCCAGATTCCTCACATTAATTGCATAAAAATGTGTTAAATAGCCATAATAACTACCAATTGATGAGAAATTATTCCCATACTTTAATGTAATTGCAATCATCTATAAAACCAAATGGTATCCACATAAAGAAGAATGATCTTTTTAGGCTGAATCTGATTGGGGAAGACAGTTTATACTAGAATATATGAGAATACAAAGCACATATAATCAACAGTGCAGGAATACATAAACTTGCATAACCGAGGGCAATCAACCAAGAGATAATGCGGAAACACAAAACAACACATGCTCATTGTAAAATTTGATGAATCTATAAAATTAGATGGAACAAAGCCCCAAACTCCTGAGGTTTCCAAATTGCAGTCCCCTCTTGGTTATGACAGTACTTTGCTACATTCCACAGCAGAGATAAAAGAGATTTACTGTGTAGCAGAAGGCACAATGGAGACATTTATGAAGGGAGAAGATTCATGAATTATAGAATAACAAACGAGACTAGCAGGAGTGGAGACATGATGGTTTTACAAGATAAGCTTGATGAAAGTCCACAACTCCCCTGATTCCAATACAACATTGTGAGATGCACCCGTCACCTCCAGAGAGTTTCAGCAACAAATACTGGCATATCACAGATTGCATAATTACTTCATCCAGATTACATAGTTACTTCTTAAGCGGATTTTGACTATTGGGAAATCATTTCTCTAAAAAAGGCAGAAAACCATGTGTTCTTGACAACAGATTTTTGATAAAATGATATTTATGTAATTTTCATAGTTTTAACCTTGGTATATACTGTTGGCCAGTGAACATGTCATATCTATTTCATTATTCTGCTAGATGTTGGGAAAGAGTAATGAAATAAATTATTTACCCTCTCCATTAGATATGCAATAATTAAAGGAATTAGACAATATGCGTATGTTTCAGAATATACACAACTATAGATTTTCTCAACAATGTCCACATGACAATGTGGTGAGATGGATTATATCCTCAAATTGCTCAGTAATCTCCACCATCCTTCTCCAAATAGTTTGTTCTAACAATTAACTCTTGACTTAAATCCACTTCTCCTACTGTGGCTTATCTAAGCTTGATGTTGCCAGTTCGATTTTAAGTAGGTAATCCTTTAAAATATCATTTCTAACATCAGAGCAGAAGAATCTTTGGAAAGGACAATTCATGTAGCAAGAGAAAAAAATTCAGATGGTAAATAATAAATAGGAAATAAGAAAGCAGTGGAGTACAGAGAACACTTTGAACTTGGTTAGAATGAAAGGAGACATAGACCAGTAGTGGGAGAGGATCCTGAAGGGCAGTGTGTACTTATTTATTTGTTGATGAGAGGGAAGATACTTGAACAAGTGGCAATATTAAAACAAAGTCAAGAGAGAAATGAATAAAAAGGAAGATTAGAAGTTAGGAAGGCCATAGTGGCGATAGGGGGATATTCGTGAGAGAAGTGGGGCTTTTGTGATGGACTGTGTTTTAGGCAAGTGATGGGCTAGTCATTAGGTGAAACAAGTACTTTACCAAGTCTAAGGTCTTGACTAGTTGAATGAACACCAGTGGTTGTAACCATGGGTTCAAACAGTATAACAATTTTGAGGTTGGCATAGACCTAGGTGGTGTTTTGTTCTATTTTACAGAGGGCTGCTATGAGTCTGAACTGACTTGATGGCACTTAGCCACTGCCAACCCATTCCTTTAATCTTTACACTAGGAACCACAACACTTACCACCTTACAAAGGTACTCCACACATCCCATCTGGTGTATTAAAGTGCTTTCTACATAGCTGTAATTTCCATTCAGTGTTATGCAAGCTGCCATCTGTTCCTATCAGTGACCCTTAAGCAAAAGTCATACATGTTCCAAAAGAATTCTCTGGGAGAGAAAAAGATGTACTTCTTGGTGGTACCACAAACAGCCATTAATCACAGAAGAATTCATTTGCCAAAAATTAATAAAGACATTATCTTTAATAGTCTGGCAAATAGAGGCCTGCTCTGCAGTACGGTTAACTGCAGGAGATCTGAGTTGGACATGGACATGGACTCTCAGCTCTGCTGTCTTCATTGCTGCCTGCTGACACTTAGCAAAGAACCTGCCTCAATAAATACTGGTTGAACAAGTAAGCTTGAGTAAGCTCCCTGTATTCTTGAGCTTTGCCTCTTTTAACTCTAAACAGCATTCATAAGACTTCTGACTTGGGGATGTTTCAGGAATGGAAGTCATACATTAAGGTAACAATACATCTCAGGATACGGAAGTGGAACTGTGGCCAATCTCACTATTGGTAACAGTAATTTGAAATCATAGTGCTCTGAAGGCATTAAATACAAGTTTAAATATTCAGTTTATTATTTATAAACTCTAATATACACTGAGGGTGTTAATGCTTTTGATATACTTTTCTTACCTGGAGAAATCCTTTTAGAATTTGCCAAAATCACGGAATTGAGATCCTTATACTATGTCTCCAATAGGACTTCTTTGGAAATCTCAACTATCATGATCTAATGTGCTATAGAAATTACTATTGAAACACAAACATAATGGAGTTGTTGCCAAAGAAATAGTATCTTTTTTCACTCTGCTCACTTCGTTGGACTGGATTTACTTTATTCAAGAATAGGAAAAACATTACAATGTGGGGAGTACTTTCTTTAATTTAATTTTGTCTTTTTTTGCCTCCTACACAAGCATACCTAATGAATAGAAAAACTTAACAAGCAGAACTAGAATACTCACACTTCGCCAAAGATAAAAGATTCATCTTTAATTTCATATAGAAACTTGCTAAAACCATGCTAACCCTAAAATGGGCAGCTCTGTTCATCTATAAAAAAATCTATCAAGCAAGAGATTTAAGAAATATCAAAGTGGAAAGGAGGACTGAACAATTAATATATCTGTCAGATTACCTAGGAATAAAAACCTATGGTATAGGCAAGGTCATGTCTTTTCTATATTCTTGAATTATTCTGCACAATGACAGAATTCTTCTTATGGAGCAACGTCTTTACTGGAGCAATTAATCATTATTCTAGTATTCACTAAGGGAAGGGAAAGAAAGAAAACTAATCTTAGTTGTGCATTGATTACTGTTTTGGAGTAAAAAAAAGTGGCTCCCAAATCTCAAATACAATTTAAGGAGAACATTTATTAAATCTTAAACAGGAAAAGACAAATACAAAGACACATCAAATGGATGAGCAAGGCCATTCACACAGGTAAGGTCCTCACGGCGTTCAAGAGTCTGTAGAGATTTGTAGATGAACCTGGGAAGACAAAGGGAACTTTCACAAAAACATACCCTCTCCTAGGTAAACATACCTCATTCAAGTTTTGCTTTAAATCACTAATTTAGTGCTAACATTTTATGACTAGTTCATTTAAACTCAGCTCTTTAATTAATTAATTGAGCTTCTACAATTTACTTTATCATAACTTCCACTTTATAGCAGTTATCATATGTTCTGCTTCTTTTATTACCCCCCCCCTCTTCCTGTATGAAACTTGTCTGCCTCAGCAATTACAACTAATCCTTCAAGTTTCAGCCTGAGATGCCTCGCTCCTTGAAAGCTTTGCTATCATATCATTTTGATTTGCCATTTTCTATCTTCTACTCAGACCCTTCATTCCCTTTCCAGAGAGCACCTCTCTGACATTTATTTGTCTTTTCTACTCAAGTAGGGCACTGGGGTTCTGTTTTATGCATCTTCATTTCCCCAATCCTCAGCAGAGTGCCTAACACCCAGAAGATGATAAGCACAAGTTTGGTTTGAGCATAAATCATCTTGAATATCAGCTGTAATTTCACTGTAGGCGGGAGTTTGGACCCATGTCCAATGGGTGAATAGTGAGAGAATGGGTGATAGTGAGAGAAGAGATTACAGAATATAATTGTATTTGAAGGACAATAGACTAAATCTTGATTTGATTTCTTGTTTGCTTACCATCTGCTTCTTTTCCATAAAGGCATTGATTGTGCTCTCTACAAAAACCACTTAATGGATATCTATATATGAGCCATGTCATATCAATGCTACAAAAAATTCTACACATGGAATATATAAATAAATTACAATCTAACCACATTTCCATTTCTTTACATAAGTCTTGCCCAAATCAATAATACCTAGAGAGTCCAGGTAGCCAGGTACACTTAGGCTTAATGGTATCCTTTCAGAATATACAAGGACAGGTAAGTAGTTTTCAGATTCATTTGGGTTCCTCCTACCTGGGCCAGGTCTTAGGGCTGTAAATTATATCCACAGTCTTTCAATTTTGTCAGAAGTAGATTACCATTCCTTTCTTCTGAAATACCTCAAACCTTGGACTTTTGTCTAAGTAGTCAAGTTTGTGAATCCTTTGCACCAATCATGGACAGAACAACATGCAACAGTTAAACACTTGACAGCTAAGCAAAAGGTTAGAGGTTCAAACATACCTTGTGGCTCTGAGGTTCTCGGGAAAGACTTGGCTATGTGTTTCTCTAGATATGCTAGTTAAGAAGTTCCAATAGAGAAATTCTACTACTGGCATATGAAGTCACTAGCAATAGAAATGCTTCTTCAGTAAACAGAAACAAAAGAGCCCTGCTGGAATCAACTCAACCCTAACTGGCTTCAAACACCAGGTGAGTATCAATCTCTTGGTCAAGTAGATACTTCAGAGACTTAGAGAACAGTTCTGCTTACACTAACTTAAATCTCGGTGCCCTTCTAGGTGTGATGAGCTCAGAAGTGATAAGGCTATTAGCTCATAATGCTGCAGTGGGAGGGGCTGAGATATTACCTCTGAATTATTCATTTAGATAGAATCCTAGTGCTCATGACTAAGTTCTGCCAAGGCGGACAATCTAGCAGGTGTCTGTGTGGTTCACTCATGAGCATTCCCATACTTATGTTAGCATGACTGCTTTATCAGCTGATTAATGAATGCCCTATATCTCTTTGTTAGAAGAGTGAACAAAGCTGTATCAGAAACATCATTCCCAATATGTTATAGTCGTATGTAATGCTTTTACCCCAAAACAGCTTTATGGGGAGATCTTACAGCTAGCATAGCTTTCCATAGTTTGGTCCTATCAAGCAGTATTGTACAACTGGTTCTAAATTAGTTTCAAAACATTTTTTTTCTTTCTTGAAATTTCTGTTATCAGCTCCCCCTACTACCACCATCCACCTCCGCTGTATTACCCCACAAAAACCCTTATTCTAGTTGTCTCTATAGGGTTCATCAATCCTGTATGTCAGACACCAAAAATCATAGAAAAAACACATAATGATTTAAGAAGGCTACCATAATGCATATGCCTTTAAACAATGTGTTTAAATTTTTCTAGTGCTTTTGTTGAACTTCTTGATGAAAGTTTCATTAAAGTCATGGTAAAGTTCCAGTAAACAAACTCTCACCTCTCCTAATAAAAATTAAGCTTGTCTATAACTCTTTCCTTTTTCTCACTTATTTCATGTCAAAGAATATTTTAATGTAATTGAAACAAAAGCTTTAAGCAAAAACAAGTGTTTTCAAGACAAGGGAGGAAATATAATTTTGATGGAAAATGAAGAAAAAGGCTGTTGATCTTTTCTCAAAGCAAATGTATTCTTTCTTGTTCCCAGAGAAGACCCAGTATTTATCTCTGTTTCCTGACAATAGAGACACCCCCCCCCCCACACACACACACACAAACACACGCAGAATACCAGCAAGAACCTTAGACTAGTTATTCCTGGATAATCCTTATCTTGGTTTTTCTTCTTAAGCAGAGAAAAGGCAAATTCCTCCACCTGATCTTTCCCATTCTCTTATATGAGTTGGTTCTGTGCACCCTCCTTTTCTCATCCCCACACTGGGTTCTGTCAAACAGAATGATAATTCAGAATTCAAATCAATATATGGGACTACATAACCAAATACATGCTATTGTCCCATTTAAATTGTGAATTAAATAAAAAATATCCAGGTGGCAACTCCGCACTTCAGAATATCCGCATTAGAGATAACATTGCATAATAATTAAATATGCTTATCCATCCACTTAAATCCTCAATTTATTGCAGCAATAACCAATTGAGGATTGACACACAAAGAATAGATTATTATGTTACTATAAACATACTCTAAATGGCTGCAATAAAAGGAGAATAAATTAAAACTTACTTCCTGGGGACATGGGGGCATATTTGAATATTCACAGTAAGGGAACGAAACAAAAAAAATACCTTCAATCAGATTAAATACTATTATCTACACAGGTGATGTTAAAGACTTTGCTGACCAAATATGCCGCTTTCTCCAGAGAGCTATAGAATATCTGTCAGTGTTTTAAATTTTCTCTCCCACATGCTCTTACTGAATTCTGTGTTCACTTCTTTTCCCTGAATAACAGCAAAATACCTTATAATTGGAGCTTCCATCTTTTGGGGTTATATACATGGAATCTTCAAAACATTTATGGAAAAATGGAACTAAACGATCATGAGATTTTCCCACAACATTTTTGAAGCCTTTTTGTCTGTGTTGGCAGTGAGATGAGGTATCTGCCCTGATACAGACTCACGATCTCAGAATCCCTCTACAGAGCCACTGTGAGTCAATTCGATGGCAGTGAACTTTGATTTTGGGTTCTCGACATACTTTATGAGAAGTTTCTCCTCCAATCAAGCTAACTAGAGCAATTTTTCCTGGATTTAAATTTGAAAATGATTCAAAGATGGAGTTTTCCACTCCTGTGAAAAGTTACAGTCTGAAATTCTCAGCGACAGTTCTATCTTGATGGCAGTTGGATTCAATCATGCTGACACATCTTACAGAATGAGGACACTGGAAGATAAATTTCACCAAGAAGGAAGTCTTAGGAATGTTCTCTCTCAAAAGATGTTTATTTGTTCTTCATTACAATGCAAAGGCATTTGGTTGTGTGGGTCATGACAAACAATGGGTAGATCTTAGAGGAAAGGGGAAATTCCACAACACTTCATTGTGCTCATGTGAAACTTGTACAAGGATCAAGAGCCACTGGTGCAAACCGATTGAGATAATGCTGCATGGTTTTAAATAAGGAAAGATGTGTGTGCTTCAGGGTTGTTTCGTCTCTCCATACAAATTCAATCTCTATGCTGAGAAGATCATCAGCATAGCTGCACTATATGAAGAGGAATACGGCATCATGATTGGAGGTGAACTTATTAACAACTTTTGATATGCAGATGTCACAAGTTTGCTGAAAGTTAGGACTTGAAACACTTGATGAAATAGATAAAAAGAATTTAGCCCTTGGTATGGATTATAACTCAAGGTAAAGGAGGGCAAAATCCTTACAACTGAACCAATAGATTAAAAATAAATAGATAAATACATAAATGGATAGAGAGATGAAAGAATAGGCATATATACATGATAATGAAGATGATAGATTTATGATAAATGATAGCAATATGATAGATAGATATACATAGATAGATAGATAGATAGATGACAGATAGATAGATAGATAGATAGACAGATATTCTTGTGGTCATGTGGATTGGTCATTTAGCTGCTATTCACAAGGTTGGCTGTTCATATGTGCCAGATGCTTTTTTGTGTGTGTCAGATACTTTACAGGAGAAAAAAATGAAGCTATCTGCTCCCATCAATATTTAGTTTTGGAAATTCTACATAGAATTGCTCTGCTTTGGAATCAACTTGATGGTACAATATTCTAGATATGTACACACTCAGGTAATAGATTTTAGCAATATTAATATTAAGCTAGAACAGGACACTTCTTTTTAAGCCCTTTTAAAGAGTGAGAGCACACATCTGTGCACTAGAGGCAGACTTGATAAAACAATAGAGGATAAGGAGAAATTATTATTAATTCTAGGATAATTGATAATTAGATATAATCCCAGGAATATAACCTGCTAGTCTTGTCATCTTTAAAATTATAGATTATTTATTTATCAACTCTAACCTCAAAAGTTCTATGATGATTCAAAGGACAAAGGCATGTAGCCAACAATATACGGAGCTAATTTGTCATTAACCCACGGCCATAGAGTTGATTCTGACTCTATAAGACAGAAATTGCCTCATCTTTCTCCTGCAGACTGGCTGGTACTTTTAAACTGCTCACCTGGTGTTTAGTAGCCCAGTGCCTAACCTACAGCATCCTCAAAGTTCTCATTAGCCAATAGAAAGACATGGATCAAAAACCACAGTGATTCCCATCTCACCCTGCCTATTATGGCATTGATTTGAAATGAACAACAGAACAATAAATGTCAGTGAGGGTGTGGGGAGATTGAAACCATTAACCTTTACTGGTAGAGTCACTAGAAATAGAACTACCCTATGACCTACCAATTCAAGTCCTAGTTGTACATCCTGGAGATCTAAAGGTAGCAGCATATTTAAGCTCATTACTGCTTTATTCACAAGGCTTCCAAAAGGTAAACAAGTGCCCATCAGTGGAGGAATGGATAAGCAAATTGTGGTGCATTCGTACAGTGGAACACTAGACAATAACAAGGGACAGTTATGAGTTCAAAAAACATGCTTGACTTAGAAGTACAGTCTTGAGTGACATAATGCAAACACAAAAAATCAGATAGTGTGTAATCCTTTTATAAGAAGTCTCTCTTAAAGACACTGACAGATATAAAGAGACCAATGTTCAAGGTTAACAGGGGAGGAGAGTAAGGGGAAGCATGCTCTAGATCACAAACAAAATAAAGGATGTTACCAACTGGATCAGGAGGGTATAATAAAACCATCTGATTGAGTCCAGAAGATGAACATTTATTCAAAAGCTAAGAGGAGAAGATAAGGCGACAAGGAATCTAAATTAGGGAATCTGGATCAACCAGAGCACAACTAATGGAAATGCTGGCAGGATGTGAAAAATATATTCAATCCCATTGGCCACTTTGTATAGAAATTGCTAAAGGGCAGCCTATTGTGTCTTACCAAGACAATAAAATATGATTGGAGTAGGAAGGAGTAATGAACAAAAAAGAGCTAAAAAATAGAAATTAAGATATAGGAGGGCAAAAAAAGTGTGAGTAACTTGCTCAGGATTTTATGGTAGGTGGGTGACATTTCGCTTTAGACTCCAGACTATCTGGCTTCACAACCTTTACTATCAATCAACCCCAGGCATGTGATGACTTTGTGATCTTGAGCATGAAAGAAGTTGGTAAGTACAAGCATATTGGTAACATCCCAAATATAGCTCTCCCAGCCAATTTTAGAACGTTTACAAAATAGAAAATGTTGCTTTTACAATGTGTCCTTCATCTTTGAGTTCAACAACTTCACAGGCATCACTGAAAACTGACAGTGATGATGTGTTAGGCTTATTTATTTCATAGTCATATGGTAAATATCTTGACAATGGGGTATAAAACAAATAAAAAAGGAAAATATTCAGATATTGTATGAAACACAGTTCCAATGTTCTCTTTAGACATGCATAATGTGCTTTGAATGTGCACAAAAACAGTGTCCATTCTACTGGGTGTAAATTCTCTCATAACACCCCTCACAAACAGAGACCAGAATCAGGTTAAGATGTTCAAAAGATCAAAGAATAACACAAATGTGTTCTGTGGTTGGTGATTATTTTGGGTTGTGGTGAATTTAGAATAGTGTGTCTATAAAGTAAGAGAGGTATGCTGCGACATGAACCAAAAGAAGGAAAGGAAACGATGTGAGAGAACAGATTATTCTACAGGGATGGACAACTCTGAACTGAGAACCATGTAGAGAGGACAATTTATTTTCATAGCTAATCTTTAAGTGTTGTATACTCATAATTTGACTTGACATAAAATAAAGACACAATATAATCATTCACACTGTAGGCTAACAGTACCCAATATTAAAGTAATATGTGACCACTGAAGCACTATTTGTATTTGAATTCCTGAATAGAATTTCCTTAGTTCCTTAAGCTATTTTTCAAATTTCATGTCTCATTAGGTGTTTTGATTCTTTAAAACAGCTTTAGCATTAATATAAAAATCTCCTAGAGTTCCTGGGTGGCGCATACAGTTAAGCAATCAAGTACTAACCAAAAGGTTGGCAGTTCAAACCCACCCAGAAGGTACAGCCATCTGTTCTGGAAGGTTGCAGACATGAAAGCCAGGCTTCACACCTGAGGGGACTACAAGTCAAAATCAACTCCACAAAAAATATGACAATGATGAATGGAAGCAAAAGTCTTGTAGAGAATAGGATTCTACCCTATCTACAAGCATCTAAGGAACCATGGTTGGGTAGTGGTTACCACTGGGCTCAGATCTGCCAGGTCAGCGCTAGGAAACTCACCGGCCACTCGACAGGAAACAGGCGGGGCTTTCTCCTCCAGTAAACAATGAGAAGCTCTGAAACAGAGGCCCTTCTCCCCTGACACTTAAAGTCACTGTGAGTTGGAATTGACTTGATAACAGAGAATTTCCCTCTTGCAATGGGAGAATCTTTATTTTGAGCCATTACTTAAATGCCACATGGTAGCAAATATTCAAACATAATCTCTAGGTAAAGTATTAATGTTTTTATAATTCTTTGTCCAACTTTATTAAAAGGGTTATTAATTATCCGGAAATAATTTGAAAAATAAAATAATAAAAAATCTTTCTTACTGGGGGCTCTTACAGCCCATGGCACATTCCATAAAACTATGTATACATATGTTGCCATCGTGTCCAAAACATTTTCTATTTGAGTCCCTAGGTGTAAACTTTTTTTTCCTTTGCTTTTCTAGCCTCTTACCCTCATGAATCCTTGATCAATTATATATTGTTGTTATTATTTTATATCTTAGACTGGCTGCTGTCTCCTCTCACATTTCCGTGATTCGTCCCCTTGGGGGAGGAGGTGCTGTATATCTAACCTTGTGATGGGTTGCCCTTTGCTCCTCCTTTCCCCTCCCATACCAACCCCCTACTCTCATAATGCCGATACCCAATTACTATTCCTGAGGGGGCTATCTGTCCTGAATTCCATGTTTCCAGAGCTCTTATCTGTACCAATGTATGTTTTTCAGTTTAGTCAGATTTGTAAAGTAGAACTGGGTCATGGTAGTGGGAGGGAGGAAGCATTCAGGAACTAGAGTTATGATGTATGTTTAGTTGGTGATGGTGTACCTTGGTTGAATTATCCCTTCCCTATGATCCTTCTGTGGGGGAATATAAAACTGTCTACAATAAGATTTTGGCTCTCCACTCTAAATCCTCTCATTTGCATCAATATAGTTGTTTGTTTTGGATCTTTTGGTATCTGATACCATAGATATCTCATAATCACACAAACAAGTGTGCTGCTTCCATGCGGGCTTACTGACTTTCCTACTGGATGACTGCTTGCTTAACTTCAAGCATTTAACACCCTAAACACTATACCTTTTGAGAGCTAGGTACCATCCACTCTCCTCACACCATTTGTTTATGCACCCATGTTGTCTTCAGTGATCACGTCAGGAAGGTGAACATCAAAGAGTGCCAGGTTATTAGAATGAAGTGTTCCTGTGTTAAGGGAGACCTTGAGTAGAGGTACAAAGTCTGCTCTCTTAATACTTAACATATCAATATATGTACACTGTCCTCTCTCCCTTTCATTATAAACTGATATGTTCACATATATGAATGCCTGTAAACTATACCTCTATTAATAGCTTCCCTCTATTTCATTTCACCTTCCTGCTATCCCACTAACATGCTCACCCTTCCTGCAACTCTCAGTAATTCCTGATGGATCCATTGCACTTGATTAAACCCCACCAGGCATTATACTTCCTTCTTGACATCAATTTTAGATCTTTTATTGCCCCCTTATCCTTTAGTTTGTTGATTCCCCTCCCCGACCCCTCCTCTCCCATCATCTCCCAGAACGACTAGTCCTTTTTTTTTTTTTTTGGGGGGGGGTCTCCTTGGGATTGTTTATCCTGTCTATCTTATATGGACAGACATAGGACATCAGTTCTCAACCTGTGGGTCATGACCCCTTTGGGGGTCGAATGATCCTTTCACAGGGGACACCAGATTAAAAAGAGTAGCAAAATGATAGTTTTGAAGTGACAATAAAATAATTTTATGGTGGGGGGTGGTCACCACAACATAAGGAACTGTATTAAGGGATCACAGCAGTAGGAGGATTGAGAACCACTGACATAGGACAAAATATAAGATTTGTTCTTTTCGTATATCTTGCTTGTACTTTTGCTGGAACAAAATTCTGTTAAAGTACTACAGACTTTCTGTTCCATAGCATCATAAAATATTTAGCAAACCTTACCCATAAAAAATAAGGCACTTAGATTAATGACAGAAGACTTGTTGTTCTAGCTAGTGCCATCAAAATGGCCCTTTGATATATGGTGATTTCATGTGTCACAGAATGGAACTGCTGTGTAGGCTTTCCTTGGCTATAGTCTTTATGGAATCCATTCAACATGCCTTTTGCTAAGTCTCTGGTTGGGTTCCAAGTACCAGCTTCGGGTTAATTAACAAATTCGAACTGCTGGTACAACCCAGGTTATTTGAGTGAAGGGTAGAAATGCATATGTTTTAATTTTTCCCAAATTGAGAATTGTGTATTGGATTGGAAGAAGTGGGGAGAAGGTTATGAAGGTATCATTCGGCCTACTAAAAATTAGGGGAAATGGTTGACTTTGCAGAGGAACATCATACCTTCTCTATTTTCTAGTGGTTCACATACCCTGACAGAAATTATTAGGCATGCTTTCAGGATCACCAAATTTCCTTTCTCTAGGGCCCTATAAAAAAACATAAAGACACATTAAAAGATAACCATGTGTTGAATTAAATAGAATGTTCTGTCATATGCAACCAATTATAAAGGTTAAAAGTGAACAGGTACTTCAAAGCACCAATATGTGCTAACGATAATTTTTTTCAAAGATTTATACTAGATCTAGTGTTAATTGAAATCAAAAGAGTGATCCCTCAGAAAAATCTCTTACTGCAATGATTATAAACATATTTAAGGGATGTTTTCAGACACATAAAAATAAATAACTTAATTTAGCTCTCTAGTATTGCTACAACAGAAATACTACTAGTAGATAGCTTTAACAAACATTACTTTATTTTCATACAGTTCCAGATACCAGTAAACCTAGTTCAGGATTCTAAGAATAAGTTTTGTTTTGTTTTTTAAAGACAGTCCTTGGTTCCTTTCTAGATCTGTAAGCCTGGCTTTTCTTGGAGATCTTCATTCTTCTTGGTGTCAATCTTCCTTTAGGAATAGGAGGTTTCCTGCACAAAGATGCAAGGTCCAAATACTATGCACCACTCCTGGTATTTCTTTATTGGCATAGGTGAAATTCCTCTCTGCTCTCTTTCCTCCCCTTTGCTCTATTGCAAGACAAAAGCTGTGATGTAAGCAAAGTTGTGACTTGAGTAACAGTATGACAACATTCATATCTTGCTATAAGGCTGTGATTCAAGACACAGTCCACCCTAATCCTCCCTCATTAACTTATACCAAAACTTAAATCTACTTCCTTTAAGTTAGTTTTGATTCACAGGAACCCTGTATTCTAAGCATTTACAGGAGCAGACAGTTTCAGGTTTCTCCATTGGAGTGGTTGATAGGTTTGTATAACTCATCTTGGGATAGGCAATCCAATTTTTGCCCAATAATTGGAGGGCAACAAAATTCAATCCATAATATATAAAGAGTAGATAGCAAACTTTGAAATAGCATGCAAAATGTAAGGAAAATATCTAGGCAAATTAATGCCTACATGAAAGAGTTTATAAAGGAATGCTGAGGGTATTTTAAACATAATCCGAAGCACATTTCAGTGTATAGTGGTATAAAACAAATCTCTTGGTGTTACCATAGAAAATTCTGAATTCAGTTGACACCAGTAATTGATCTCAGATGGAATTTATATGCTTCCTATGATCCCACTTGCCATTCAAGAATTTGCTCCAATATTCTGTTAAAAAAGCAAAGTATTAAAATATTGAATTCAAGGAATTATACTATTAAGTTCAAAGAAAAAAATTGTTTGCACTGTTCCAAATACTTTTTTACTCGAAGTAGTAAATCTCAAGTTTTTCCCAATATTGATAGAGGACCAAGGCGCTGGTAGGCCGGGGTGAGATGGGAGTGCGTGTCTCCTCTAAAAACTCCTAAGTGAAGAATCTGGCATTTGTTTTGTTTTGCCAACAAGTATATGTTCAACCTATAAGTAAGTAAGTAAAATGAAATGTATTTATTAGAGTCATGTTAGCACTTAGGGTTACAAGGATACATTCAAATATTTATGTAAAAACAATATTCCTTAAACTAAAGATGAGATTTCTTTATATGGATATTCTAGGGAATCAAAAAAGCAAGGCTTTGTTTTGAGGCACGATCAAACAAAGTCTGTTATTGCTTCTCTGTTACATCTGAAACACATTTCTTTTTCAATAGGAGATAGTTGCTAAGCATTTAACAGTGGATTGTATCATTGTTCTGGCAATATTAAAACAGGCAGTTAAAAAGTGCATTGAGGCATTTTTTTTCTGTTTTCATATAAATCTTTTTTTCTTTTTCTTTTTTTTTTTTTGAGGCATCACTGCCCTCTGGTGGTGCGAGTAGGAGGCCCAGCCTTGCTGCTGGATTTGAACCTCCGATCCAGTGGACCGCAGTCCTGCGCACAACCAGTACACCACTGGGGTTCAGCCCCATATAAATGTTTTTTAAAGCAAGGTTATTTGTACTTTGAAAATTTTTTATTGGAATGCAGTAAAACAACACACATGCATGCATAGAGACGTGCTTGAATTCTAGTCAAAAATATTTTCAAGTCTACCAAATTAAAGCACTTCATTGTCCATTATTAACATATGAAACTGGAAGAAAACAAGAGGTCAACTGGGTATATTATCTTTTTAGCAATTCATGATAATTCTAAGAAATGTTGGATTCAAAAAGAAAAGCATTTTAAAAGTATAAAGGATAAAAGGTCTCTGTTAATATCCATGACCTAACTAAAACTAAATGAATTTCTAGCCTTGAATTTCCTAGACTCTTTTCGCAGATCAACTGAAAGATTTTGAATTCATAGAGCAGTTGTGTTCATTTAGTAGCTGCAGAAATTGTGGGTAAGGAAAACATATTAAACCTGATTCAATTAAAATGCCTTGCTTTATTTCTTTGATTGTTTCATGGGAATAATGCTAATAAGATTGCACGAAGAGAAAATTATATGTGTGAAACTGCCAAAGAAATTTTAATCAAATGGCAGAGACTCGTGTGCTATCATACATTTTAAATGTTAACACATTAAACAGTAAATTTACGTTTCAGAGTTACTGTTTTTAATATATGCACCCAGAAAGCAAGTGCTTGGGTTAAATTTCTCAATTTTAAAAGATAAAGAATGTGAATAGCAATGACATTGAGCTCTTTTAGATTAACTTGCTAAATCAGTTCCAACACCTTATGTGGTGGAATTAATATTTCAGAGATGAAGTAACTGATTCACAGAGATTACGTATAAAATATGATTTGAGTATAAATTCTGCATGAGTTTTTTTTCTTTCTTTTTTGCCTGATCATTTTCTTCCCCAAATCCACGAATATAATTTCATTAAAGTACAGTTGCATTCCAATTAATGTTTGCTTCTTTTGCAATGAATTTCCTTCCTCAAAGAAGCCTTAATGAGTTATGCTTCAAGTTGCAACCTATAAAGTCAGCAATTCAAATTCAGTAGCTAATCCAAGAGAAGAAGATAGGCTTTCTGCTCCCATAAGGATCTATGTCACCAGAAGTTCCAAGGGGCACTCCCACCCCCTCCTCCAAAACAAACAACCAACCAAACTACTCAGTGCCATTGGATCCATTCTGACTCACAGCAACCATTCAGGACAGAACTGCCCCCTGTGTGCTTCTGAGGCTTTAACTCTTTATAATATGAGACAACCTGGTCATTCTCCTGAGGTGCAGCTGGTGGCTTCAAACTGCAGACCTTTTTATTAGCAGTCTACCACATCACCACTGTGTCACCAGAGCTCCTAACCCTATACGATAGGGTCACCAGGGGTCATGATAATCTGATGGGAGGAAGTGTTTAAAAGTTTCCTTTCCTCGTGTAGCTTTTGCAACTAGGCTTTTTTAAAGATTCCTGAAAGTATTTTCCACAAAGCCTGAGCTGAATTCTCAAAATGGGCATGGATCCAGAAAACGATGTAAATATTTTTCTTACACTTTCAATACACCAATAAAATAGCTTGGAATTTTTTCAATAAGGGCATTTATCCTTGGACTTATAATCAACTAAAGTGTGTGGCATCCCAAGAGCTGTGCATACATAGACAAAAATATATTTTTAGCAAGGAATTATCATAGAGGGAGCAGCTGATGTTCAATGGATGCTTTGGTATAAATCATATGTGAAGATGAGATAGAACTTCTGAGGGGAAAGAACAACCCTATCCACTTATGCAAAGTCTCTTAACTATATGAAAGAAAAGGGCCAGTATCTAGGGTGCTAATCCGATTGACACAATTATAGTCTTTAACTTAACATTTCTGATAATCTGCAAACAACTATCACAATTAATATAATTCTATATTATATTAATTCCATGCAATTTTAAATTGAGATTTACTGATTAGTTTATTGACTATATTGATAATTACTGAGATGATATATATGTATAAACATCTACTTATTCTACATTTATTGACTACCTCATCATCAGATATTTTGCATTGAAAAAAATTTAACTGCTATCTAGTTATTCTGCTCAGGAATGTTGTAGGTCTGGCAGTAAAAAGGCCAAGGTTTAAGACAAGAGTAAACTTGATTGTGATGATAAAGGTTGTGTGTCAACTTGGTTGGGCAATGAGTCTCTGTGGTTTACCAGTTAGGCAATGTTGTAATTTGACAGTTATGGAATTACGCATTCATTTTCCACCTAGTGACTTTGTATTGTCATCCTTCCATGCTGTATGAATATTGGTTTTCAAATAATGACTTGATATTTGCCACTTCCATGTTGACAATGGAAAAAGTAACATAGATAATTGTGGATCTATCACTTTAAAAAATACTTGAACACAATTTCAGAATTGCACATTTACATACTTTGTGTCATTTGTTTTACTTTTCTTACAAGATAATAGACCAATTGAAAGTAAATTTTAGTCATGTAATCATTTTATCCAGAAATATCTCATTTTAGATTTTCTAAAATAAAACAGTGACATTCTTACATAACTATAGCAAACTATTAATACCAAGACATTGATATTAATGATATTATTTTTATCTAGTCTGTAGATGCTAGGTAATTTATTCTTGTCTAAATAATGTACATGGCAGCAAATGAAAATAAAAGATCAGTTACTTTAGCCATGCTTAATCTGAAATTGTTTCTGTCTTCCTCTTTTAAGTCACTGACATCTTTGAAGAGAATAGGCCATCATTTTATAGGATAACCATAAATTTTGATATGTCTGATGTTTTCTCAAGCTTAGATTAGGTTTGCACATTTTTGCCAGATATTCCACACAGGTGATGATATGTCCACCTGAGTGTATCATTATTGAGAAGCTGGAAGTGCCAATTATGAAACTAGAAATTTTTTATCAGCTACTATATAGACTTGTCTATAAATCATGGTTTTCAGTACACTTCTTATGCAGTTTTGTGTTGCAAAATTAGGTGCCTCAGCTGATATTAGGTCAGTTTATACTTGAGTGTGTGCGGTATCTTGAATACCTGGTTAATGTGGTATTTGTATGTATTTCCAATGCAAATCCATTCTTCTATTTATTTTATTAGTCTCACAATCCATTATTTTAAAGCTGATAAAATTAACTAACTTATGAAGAGACATTTTATGTCCATGTAAGTCTTTGGTTACTTATAACACTTTCCCCATCCAGGAATGTTTCTTCTTTGAATTAAAATGAAGACATCTTGTGATTTTATGGTGATTCTCTAATTTTACCATTTGTCCACATTTAATAAAAGACTTTCTCCAAAAGTAATAACTTGGCATGCTTGGGCTCATGCAGTCCAACTTTATATGTTATGCATTTCCACTTTTGTGATGCTCATATTTGTATTTTCCTACATTTGGTCATTGGACATCACCTTTGTGCTTCCTCCTCTGTCCTTGGATGCATCCTTATCATTCTTTAAATACTCACTTATCTTTTAACACAAGAGGGTATTCCAGGCTCCCTTGAATGTTGCTGCAACAGTCCTGGAATCAGCAATCTACCTAAGGAGTGGTGGTTCCTTGTAATGAAAACAGGTGATTATAAAACAATACCTAGGGAGGGCCAGGATGTGCTCCACTTGTACATATATAAATATATTTATATATTATGGTGGGGAAATAAAGCTATGTGCATACATTTATAGGTTTAATATTAAGATAGTAAATGGACATTGGACCTCTACTCAAGTACTGATACAATGCAAGAACACTTTTTTCTATTAACCTGGCATTCCAAGATGCCCACCTTCCTGATGCAATTGTTGAAGACAAAGGGGGTGCATAAGCAAATGTGGTGAAGGAAACTGATGATAGTACCCAAAAGATATAGTGCCTGGTGTCTTAAAGGCTTGAAGGTAAGCAAGTGGCCATCTAGCTGAAAGTAACAAAGGCCACATGGAAGAACCATGCCAACTTGTGTGATCATGAGGTGTTGATGGGACCTGGTATCAGACATCAAAGTACAAAAGAGTATATCCTTGTGAATGAGGGGGTGTGCAGACTGGAGACCCAAAGCCCAATTGCCGACAATCGGATATCCCCTTACAGAAGGGTCATGGGGAGGAGATGAGACCGTCAGGGTCACAGCCAGTCAATGGCACCTAACAATGACATTTGTACATGCGGTAGATATGTCCAAAGGTATTGAAATACATACAGGGGAACGTTCTGAAAAGTTCTTAGTGCAATATAAAAGTTCTAAAAAATTCAATATATTTAAAACCAAAATATTGATGGAATATTTCAAAGTGTTAGGCTCATCTTATTCCTACAATGTAGCTGGTGTATTTTATCCATGATTTTCTGGTAAACCTCCTGCCCAATTCCCAGCACCATATATATGAATATATATGATGTACCCAAACAGTCAAGCCACTGCCATCAAGTTAACACACAGAAAACTTATATAGGGTTTCAGGAGCTATAAAACTTTACAGGAGCAGATAGCCTTACCTTCTACCATTGAACGGTTGGTGGACTTGAATCAGTGACCTCATAATGTCAGGCCAATGCTTACCTGGCAAATTCACCAGGGTTCCTATAATAGGTATTGTGTCAACTCAGGTGGCCCAGGATTCTTAGTTTGATTATGGAAGACTCCCCCATCATGTGATAGAACAAGATGCACTCAACACCATGGTGGAATCTGCTGTGAGCACATAAACTGGCCACAGGCCTTGTGGTAGTTACATAATCCGGTGTCAATTTGTGAAGGGGTGGAGTCTATCCTGTCAATCAGGTCACAGCTTGATGACCTGATTTTGGAGGCAGGATGTAGATAAATAGTTTCCAAGGGTCCAAATACTCAGAGACTCTCTGCTTCTTCTTCCTTCTGACAAGATAGGTGGAGCTATGCTAGAGCCCTGTTGCTGGAAAAGCCATTGGAGCACTGTGATACTTCCACCACTAGTGGATCCATGAGAATTTCCACCGACTGGCCTGTGACCTTACTACATTTGGTGTCATTGCATGTGTTGTATGAGTCTGAAGAGGAATTTAAAGATTGGTATCGGACATAAGGTCTAATATACGGCTTATGGATATGATCTTGTCTGGGCTCGGATGTTTTCTCAATATTCAACTGCTCTTTTATATAAAGCTCTTTCTTATACACATATGAGTGTTTCTGAATTTGTTGCTCTAGTCCACCTGGACTAACACAGGCCTGATAATATCTCCTTGGGAGCAGGGCCTGTTTGATAATGAAGTAGATTGTATGGAGAACTCTTCTGATTGGCATGGGTTTAAAATCAGTCACATCAATCTTTGTTTTTTGAGCCATGGACTCTTTGGACTTTGCCAGCGACAAGCCTGATCTTTTGACATACAGAAACCCTGCGCTGTCTGGCTTCTTGGTCTTTGGGTTCTGATAACTGCATGTTTCAGGAGGAGTCTGGACCTTAGCATCTAACCCAAGAACTTCAACTGGAATAGACTTACTAGCGTCTACTACTGTGTGAGCCATTTTTCTTGATACAAACGTCTCTTTTTATGCACCTATATAAGTGTCACTGGATTTGCTTCTCTCGAGAATCCACCCTAATACAAATCCTGTATATTACACAAAGAAAATGCAAACACCATGCTACATATGTATATACATATGAATATGTAAAATGGTGGCATATTTTGCTCTTTATTCTCTCAGGATTTTAAAAAATTATTGACCTACAAAGAATCTTTCAAAAAAAATCCAGAGTTGTGCTGGATGGAGCAGAGTTTTCACAGCATTTTTCCCTCTGCGTGAACTTGCTGAGTGAGTGCACCCTGCTGTATGGCCTAGGAAGGTTCTCTCTGATCACAGTGAATTTGTTTGTAAAAGTAGTTTTGCTTAAGCCTCATTTGTGTGTGTGTGTGATGGCTGATTTAAGAGAACAGCATGTGGCTGTAAATTTTGTTTCCTGCTCAGGAAATGTGCCACAGAAGCGATTGTGATATTTAACACAGCTAACAAGGACAGCCTATAGGAAAAACTCAAGTGTATGAGTGATTTTCTTATTTCAAAAAAGGCAAAATGCCGACTGATGAAAAACCTTGCTGTGGACGTCCATCAACTTCCTGAATGGACGAAAATGCCTTTCACTCATAGTGCATTTGGGGTTCATTCCACCAGCTCAGACTGTTAAACAAGCTTTCTGTTAAAAGTTTCTGAAAAGAATGTGGAACGGTTTTCAATTTTTTCAAAAAAAGGCTTGAATGTGGCAGACCAGAGCGTGGATCTGTGGCAGACTGGGGACAATACAGCCTGCATACTGCCACCTCAGGGTGCCAGTTTTGGTCAAAAACAACATGCCTCTCTTGCTCCACATACCTTACTCACCTGACCTAGCTCCATGCAACTTCTTTTTGTTTCCTTACCTGAAGAGGAACTTGAATATTCAGCTATCTAATGACATAGAAGAGGTGAAGGAAAAAAATCAGGGCGGCATCTGTCAGCTATCCAAAGAGATGAGTTTGAAAACTGTTTCCAAGAATGGAATTGTAGGTTTGGCAAATATATTATTGTAATGGAGAGGACATTGAAGGCAATAAGGTTATTTTGTTAAAAAATTAAATGTGTAGTTTTGAAGAAAACTTTCCAGTTTTAGGGGGGTACCCCCTCCAATGTTAGAAATATATTCTCCTAGTTTTCAGTTGCCTTCTGACTAGATTTAACTTTTATTTTCATATGCAGAATTTAAAAGGAAATAATTTACCATAATTAGCACATGACAATAAGACACACCCAGTTTTTAGAGCAGGAAAACAAGAAAAAATATCCTGATCCAAAAAAATACCAGTGTACTAAAAGTGTTCTAAGGTACCACACCTTTGGACCACACGATACACCCTTGTTTTTCCCCCACTTTGTGTGTGGGGGGGGAGTGGGTCTTAACGTCTGAAAAATAAGATATATGTTGACAATCAAGTTTGTTCATCTTTTATTATATCTATATTTCTATACATACTATAAAACTTGTCCCTAGACTCAGATGTTAAGAGGAAAATTTGCCCATGCTTTTACCTAGTATTGCATGATTCCTTTTTTTCTCAGTTGCTCTATAATCATTTATTAATAATATTTATTAAAATAGGCCATCAATATTACAATGAGTGAGATGCCATCTTTAACTCATACTAAAATACCATATGTATTAAAGTCAGTTTCTGGATTTTCAATTCTATTTCACTAGTCTTTAATTACAGTAATCTGTCTGTATCTTCTATCTTAATTATGGAGACCTCAAAATATCTTTTATGTTAAATTTTTTAACTAAGATTCTTCCTATTAGTACATTTTTCATTAAAATTTTTCTGGGTTTTTTGCATCACTACTTTTCTATATGACCTCTTGAATTAACTTTTTAATAAAATACATCTGTATTACTTTTAGAGTTTTATTGATTTTATAAATTGCATTTAACATATGAATTAACTTCAGAAGTAACTGAGAAAACTTCATCAAAAAGTAGGTATGTCATCATTTGTTCAAATCCATGTATATGTGTTTCAGTGATGTTTGCTTGATATAAATTTTGCACATTTTAAAAAAATTTATTCTTATGTGTTTAATTTTCTTTTGTGATATTTTAAATATGATGCCCTATGCAATTATGTCCCCTAACTAGAGATTATTTGTGTATATTACACTATCTGTTGATTAGCCTTTATGCTAATTTTATGATCCTTTTTCCTTTTACTGATTTATTTGTGTTAGTTTGCAGTCATTTCCTAAGATTTCTGAGTGTGTAATCATATCATTCACAGAGGTGGTGATGCTTCTTTGCAAATTCTTATGCCTCTAGATTGTTGTTTCTTGTTAGAATGAATTAAATAATTTATCTAGTACAAAGTTGAAAGGTGATCATGATAGTGGATAATTGTGTCTTATTTCTAAACTTTGTGGAAATATCTCTAGAGTTTATCTGTTATTAAAACTATAACTATCTGACTAAGAGAGTCATACTTATGAAATATATATATATATAATCTTCAGCCACTGGTATTTTTACAATTGGCATTTACAAATGACCATTATGCTTAGGGGCTGAATTTTTATGGATAATTATGTACAAATAGTCCTTGACTCACTAAGGGTCCCATGGACACAAGATTAATACTTCATTTATGTATTTTTTCAGTTAACTAGTTCTCATTATTATTACTTCTTGTAACTAGTATATTTATAAATCCAATTCCTCTCTCTTGGGGATTGGAAATATATATAAACTTAGAGATATATTTTAATAATAGACACTAAAAACATAAATCATTAAAAGAAATGATGGTTGTGAATATGTCATACATTAGAGACCTAAAGAGATCTATACCATTCTCTATTAGAATAACTTCTAAATGAGTCAAATAATCACTGATCCCTGTGGCTAGTGTAAGTTCTAACATGTTTCCTATCTGGCTCACCTCCAGAATCTAAGTCAAGTTTGTCAGAATGCAGCACAAGAAATCATTTCTAAACCTTTGAGGCATTGGTTATTTTTAATTGCCATATATACATACACACATATATGGTAATTGGAACTAATTCATGATAAATATGTGCAATTCATTCTCCAGTAGATTCATGCATGAATGTTTTAAACTTATTGACCTTTTTTATATGCATAGCTTACAGCCCTGCTTGTGTAGCGGTTGCACATGTGCCTGTGATCTACAAGGTCAGAAGTTAGATACATACCACCAGCTGTCCTACAGAAGAAAGATGGAGCTTTGTACTCCAATAAAGAGTTACAACCTGACGAATTTGTAGGGACAGTTCTCCCCTGTCCACGAAGGTCACTATAGATCAGCATCAATTCAATGGCAGTGAGTGAGATGTATACCTCCTTTTTTGTCCTTGTTTTAGCTCTTACTGTAGGATTGAGAGTTTAGCTGAACTCACCCTAGACTGGTCAGCCTCAACCCATTCATTAATTGGCCACAGACATCTGACCCAACTTATTGCAAATAGTCAAACTGATTTAGATGCCCCAGGAGTTTGTGAGACGAATAAATGTTGTTTTAAGCCTTTAAGTGTTTTTTTTGTCAATTTATTAGTTGAGATTTAATATGCCTTTACATTTTAAGGTATTCTGACTTACGGTATTATCATGGACAACTATATTAAGTGCTCAAAACAAAAAAATAAAGACGACAACCAAATAAATTCTGTCTTCAAATAAATTCCTACTTGCAGGGATCTAGTGGGGCAGAAGAGAACACCCTCTGTGGGTTTCCAAGGCTGTAAATCTTTAGAGAAACCCAAAGTACCATCTGTCTCCCTTGGAGAGGCTGTTGATTTTTAACTCTAGCCCTTCAGTTAGTAGCCCAAGGCATAACCTGATACACCAGCTGGGCTCCTTGAGGGAAGGATTCCTCTAAGAAAATACATTTTAAATACTTCTTTGTTGTCAAAATCTCTAAAGCTATGCTACTTACAATCGCTTTTGTTTGACTTGTCTTGCTTTTTCATGTATTTGTTAATATGAGTATCACTGTGAATTTTAAATACATGAGTAAGAAATCAAAAATACCTCTGAAGAAGACCAAATATGAAGACTCATTATGAAACAGTAATGTACTGTTTCTGAGAGAGGAAAATGAAAAATAATTTGTGATATGCTCACTAGTGTCAATGGGAATAAATTACAATTATAGAGAACAAGATGTACAAATCTCAGCAAAATAACAAGATGCGGAAAAGTTAAAAGTACTGTCAGAGTATCCACAGTGTGATCTCAGTTTTTATAAACATTGTGCAATGATGAGCTTGAGATTCAAGATGCTATTCTTGCTTATGAAAGGATGGAACAAAGCAATTGGAGGTGGAAAATCAGTTGGTAAAATGGAATTAACTCCAACAGTTCAACATTTTATGTGGTGGATTAAAATTTCTTATTGCATTATTATAGAAACTAAATCAATTCCAAAATTCAACCTCATTAACTTGAAATCAATTCTGACTCACGATGATGCAGTAGGGCAGGGTTGAATGACCTCAGTGGATAGGTCTTTTACAGGAGTAAAAAGTTTCATCTTTCTCTCAAAGGACAATGGAGGTTTGGGAACTGCTGGACTAGGGTTGGCCACAACTTGTAACCACTGCACCACTGGTTTCTCCTGATAACATCTCCAAGATATAAAGGAAGTCTCACTTTTAGGGAGCTTTCTGGCTTTAAGGAGCATTTCTGCAAGTATTTCTTCCAAGACACACACACACACACACACACACACACACACACACACACACACACATTTGGCAGTTCGTAGCACTTTCAGTTTCTCCACAGTCCCATACTTCAAATGCTGAAACCCTGCATGAAAGATTCTCATCACTCATTTTGCTGCCATGTGCTTTGACAGTATCACTCCATACAGTCTGCACTCCTTGCGCCTCCCTAATGACACATCTGCTTTGGGTTCTAAAGAACCATGACTAAAATTGTCTGAGAGTTATTTGATTATTGATTTGTGAGTGTGTGTGTGTGTGTGTGTGTAGGTACCAGTATTTCTTTATTATTATTATTATTATTAAATCATTTTATTGGGGGCTCATAAATTCTTGTCACAATACACACGTACATTCATTGTGTCAGGCACTTTTGTACATTTTTCCCCTCATCATTCTCAAAACACTCAGTGTCTACTTGAGCCCCTGGTATCCATTCCTCATTTTATCCCTCCCTCCCTACTCTGCCCTTTTCCCTGGTATCCACTCCTCATTTTCCCCTCCTTCCCTACTCTGTCTTCCCCCATGAATCCCAGATAATTTATAAACTATTATTTTGTCATATCTCATACCATCCAACATCTCCTTTCACCCACTTCTCTATCCCCCAGGGAGGAGTTTATATGTAGATCCTTGAAATCTGTTCTCCTTTTCTACCCCTCCTCCCCTCCCCTCTTCCATTATCGCTCTTCTCACCACTGGTCCTGAACTGTTCTTCTGTCTTGGATTCCCTGTGTTTCCAGTTCCTATCTGTACCAGTGTACATCCTCCAGTGCAGTCAAGTTTGTGACGTAGAATTGGGATCATCATCGTGTGTGTGAATTGGGGTGGGAGGAGACATTTAAGAAGTAGAAAAACATTGTATGTTTCATCAGTGTTATGCTGCACCCTGACTGGCATGTCTCTTCCCCGGGAGCCTTCTATAAGGGGATGTTCACTTGCCCACAGATGAGCTTTGGGTCCCCACTCTGCAGTCTCCCTCATTCACAATCATATTATTTCTTTTTGTTCTTTGACACCTGATAGCTGATCCCCATTAACACCTCATGATCACTCAGGCTTCTGTGCTTCTTCCACGTGGCCTTTGTTGCTTCTCAGCTAGAGGGTCACTTGTTTATCTTCAAACCTTTAAGGCCCCAGATTCTATATCCCTTGATACCCGGGCACCATCAGCTTTCCTCACCATTTTTGCTTATATTGTTGTTGTTTTTGTGCAGCCATGGTGGTGTAGTATTTATAAGTTGGACGGCTAAGTGAAAGGTCAGCCGTCTGTAACTATGAGCTACCCCACTGGAGAAAGATGAAGCTACCCATTTCTGTAAAGAGTAGAAGTCTTGGAAATCCATAGGGGCAGTGCAACTCTGCCCTGTGGGGTGGCTAAGAGTATACATAGACTTAATGGCAATGGGTGTGGCAAATGAGTTCTAGTATTGCTATTAATTTCAGTGTGGTTGCAGCATTCCTTAATTTACAAACGCTAAAGTAGCAGCCCATTGAATTCATGCTGGATAAGTCTCAGGAATTTAAACTGTTATATGACTATGTTTTAATGTTGTGTTTATCCTTCAGATTCTACTTTATCTATCTGTATGTATAGAATGTGATCTTTTTACTTTAGAATCTCCTTAATACATATAGTATCCATTAATTGTACTTAGTCCTATACAATACTTCCAAGAAGCATAGAAGGTATACCAAAGCCTTTGAATATCCACATTCAGAAATTCTGAAATATTTATCAGTGTTCATTAGAGCACACTGAAGGCATTTGGACTACATTCTTCTGAAATGAGTGTCGTACAATGATGTTTCACAGAAAGGAGAGGGCAAGAGAGATCTACAATGAAGCAGGCTTTCATATGACTCTGAAGAATTATTACTTGGTGACAAGTGTGGTGGTTTACTGTTGTGAGCCATTACCTTTATTCCATTTCACAGAGTGGAACTAAGCTGTAATTTATAGGGAAAAGTATGATTGTTTTGTTTGTATACCATGGAGTGGCTCATGGGTTCAAACTACTTTTTGAGGGTAGGGGTGGGGGTGGTTTGTAGGCAGGCCAGCACGTTAGCCATAGCACTACCAGGACGTCTCAGTCTAGAGCGGTGGTCTCAACCTTCCTAATGTTGCCACCCTTTAATACAGCACCCTGTGATGTGTTGACCCCCCAACCATAAACTATTTTTGTTGTTACTTAATAACTATAATTTTGCTACTGTTAGGAATCAGGCAATCCCGTGAAAGGGGTCATGACCCACAGGCTGAGAACCCCTGGTCTAGAGGTAGTGAGGGGCTCTAACAATGATATGAAAAGTATATCACATGTGATATGGGTGCAGGATTCATAGAGTTTTCAAGAGTCATTATTAATAGTGTCCTTAGAAATAAATAGAATCTGGATAGAAGGAGATGCACACAGGGATGGGCATTTCCTGATGATGGATGCAGGTTGATTGCAGGGTCTGTCAGCCCAAGAATATCAACAATAGAGATTCTAGAGCGATGATGATCCTATTGGAATCTTGGTTTTGGATCCTTATCTTTCACAGTGGTAAAACAATGACTTTCAATTGTTTTAAACTATCACACTTCATGATTATTTATTGTAGCAGTCCTAACAGATTAATATAGAATATATTTCAAAATTCAAAAATATATTTACCATCCTCACATTACCTCTATACCCAAGTATTAAATCCTCATGCTACAGATGGAGAGAGTGAGACAACATGATTATGGAACATCTGATGTTCACAGAATAATAGCCAGAAATGAAACCAAGGATAGCGTCTTCCAAAGGTGATTTAGTCGCATTGCTTCATGTTGGGTTTGGTCTACCACTGGTGTAGGCATAGCCAGCTGTGCTGCTTGATCCTCACAAATGACCTTATTAGGCACAAGAGGAACTGTCCCAACTTTGAGATTTAATTGTATTATACCATGTTTTCTATACTTCTCACATACTCAGGGGTTACTCCCACACACACCTACACACACCTACACATACACACATACCCCACAACACAGCAAAGAGATTCCATATCTTTAAGGCCTTCACATTTTAGTGCAGTCAGCTGCCAATCTCACATGGAGCAGATGTTCTCTCTCTAGTCTATTACTCTGTACTTTGAAAGTATATATTTATTTCATTTTTTTCTGGGTAATGTGTATTCTATGCAATGTAGCTCCTCAACCTGAAAGTACAATACTCTCATCCCAAATGCCTTTGAGTGGGTTAATGGGGGATAATTTATAGACTTCATGCTAATTTTGGAAGTAGTCCATAGGAATGTTACTGCAACTTCATAAGGTATTTTATATCTGTGGTCTAACACTATAAAGTATTTAAAGTTTAAGCTGTCTGCCAATAAGGGCAGAGAGATTACTATAGGTCATTTCTCTTCTTACTTTCTGTACTTTGTCCGTATTTCCTAGATAAATGTGTAATTAACAATTTCTAGGCCTCCATGTACTCAAGATTGGTTGAATTAAGTAAAGATCAAGTAAAGAAACGTGATGGTTTTCTATGTGATGTTCCATAATAATCTACTTTGAGTATTGCTAAAAATATCATTGGTTATACTGCTGTGCTCATCCAAGATAAAATTCAATTAGATAGTATAGCTTAATTGTTCTTAATTTGAAAATATTAAATGAAAACATGAAAATCTGGACAGAAAAAATCTAATGCAGTAAATTCAAATAATTATTGACTTCTCATGAATAATTCTCATTGTACTACTCAGGAAGAAGTCTGCCTTAGTTATTTTTCGGTACTTAGTCACCACAGACAATGTGTAGGTGATAGTATTTACTCAAGAAAGATGGATGGACTGGCAATCCAGCCTCCTAAAAGTATCAGATGAGTGCTTTGAAGAGTTAGGCTAATGTTAGGTTAGCTTACACTTGCCATGTCTATCAACAATATCCTTTACAAGTGTCCTGTCCAGTTTTCCCCACACATATGGAGTGATAGAGTAAGTGCAATGTGAAATGTAAATCTTGTACATATATAAGAATAAATTATTACATCTATGAATGAATTACAGATGACACGCGTATAAAGAAGGCAGAAAATGTGACTTAATGGCCCTGGGCATACGATGGACAAACAGTTCTGAGCAGAGCAATGAGTCTCTATAAGTTGATGTGTTTCTTACATGCTCTGAAGTGCACACCATACTCTTTGAATTAAAAGATAATAATGCTGACACTCTTATTGCCTGTGCATATAAATGTGGGTGAAGAGTCCTATGAGCTAATTCTTTGTTTTTACAATGAATATCACATGAGTTAGGACTAACTGAAGGGAAAAGAGGCTTGTCCGAGGTGCCCTGTGGACAAACCCTGGTGGTGCAGTGATCAGTGCTCAGTGGAAAACTACCAGGTAGCTGGTTTGAACTTATCACCACTCTGAAGGAGAAGCAGGTGGCAATGTGCTTTCTGAAAGATTACCAACAACCTGGGAAACCGTTTGGGGAGTTTCTACTTTCTTATACTTATTCTTTATGAACCACAATCAACTTGCTGACCAGAGGTTTGTTTGGATTTGGGCCTAGATGTCATATACTAAGAAAAATAAGGGGATCTTAATAACTGAATGGCTCAAATTCTTGGTTAGTGCTGTCCAAGAACCTAAAATGAAGGCAGGATTTTCAAAAGCTAAAATACATTACTGTTGTTCTATTGTTATACATTGTTTTATTAACATGGCAGTCTTATGATGTTACCAACAAGGAAACAAGCTATATCTGTTTTACTAATAGCAAATAAAAGATTCTTAAGCCTTAAAAATTCTCAATCTCTGGGCTCAAGAAATAGTAATCATTACTAGATTTGAACTAGGAGTCCAGAACTCAAGTACTTTGAAAACGCGTCATTCACTGATTCAATTATTATGTATGAGCCTTTGAAATCATGTATTGGCCAAGCCTTATAAAGCATCCATTCTGTTCAGATACTATAATCATTTAGATGCCAAACATATGATATTGACCAGTACAGTGCTAATTCTGTAGAGCTTTAGTTAAAACAAAGCAAAAACACAAGACTTTAAGACCAAAACAAGTTACATAACAGAGTCAATAATTATAAATGAAAGGAAAGAGGGAAAAGAAGGGAAGGGGAATGGGGAAATGGTTTGAATGAAGCAATTTAAGCAAAAGAAAAACATGTCTGTAGTAGACTCAAACCACTTGGCTGCTCAGACTTTTGTACTATCATATCAATCAACAAAAATAGTCAATTTTGGTGGCATAAGGAATCTAAGGAATATCCTTGCCTTAAAACATCTTACTGTTTAATTAGGAAACTGAGAATTACTCTAGACAGTATATGATTGAATAGCTATCTTTCATGGCACAAACAGTAAGTACCATAGAAAATAACTGAAGAAGTGATCATGGGTGTTATTTCTCCATAATAAGTACAATGATATGACGAATATGTCTGTCAATGAAAGCACTAATGTTGAGGCCTATTTGAGACAAAGAAACCAAAATAGCAACTCTTCAATGTATTAAAACCCACTAACCTAAGATCAATGAATGACAAATTGTCAGGCTGAACCTTTAATTCATGAACTTTCTCCTCCCTCACAGAAAATACAAAAATGCATGGCTGCTGTATCATGACAGCTTAATAGAGAAAGATAACAACCAAGAGTAATACGGATGTCACTCTATTCATTCAAGAAATCATTTCTGAACCTTTTCTGCCAGATTGTATAGTTACAAGATTAAAAGATTCGTAGTCATGATGGAAAAAACAGTCATTGCTCTGGAATGGATGTCAGACTGGTCTATAGTTACTTCTAGTATAGTGTCAATATTTACATCTTTTCATAACACCATCCATTCTATGTGCCTCTCACAATCACATATATATCAGTATGAACAGAAATTGACAAGAGAAGGTTAGAGAAACTAATGGAAAAGATTTTGTAGAAAATTAAGCACTTAAGTGAGGTGGTCAAATCTGAAAAGAATCAGACATATATAGATAATATAAATGGGAATTGATGGTTTCTTCTGAGAAGAAGCTCACGTGAAAGGAAGTCAAGGCCTGCGATCAACAACCAACCAGCACCAAATTGCTGGCTCTGCATGAAAGCCAAATCACTTTGAAAGCATGTCCTCCACTCTGAGGTAAGTCTTTAGATGATTGCAATTGCAGCTGCAAATTTGACTTCATTGTCATAAAGAACCAGAGTTTGAACTTCCCAACTCTGCCAAATTCCACCTCCACAGAAATAGTGAGAGAGCATACAAGTTTATTTTTATTTTAACAATATTGTAAGACACTACGTTTTAGGATTTTTGCAATGCACTACAGATAAATAATACATAAGGGGATCCAGAGGGCAAATTAATTTTCTCCCTTTTTAAACTATGTCAAAGCAATACCTGGTAAGTGTTATGCACAATAAGCTGATGGGGTAATGGTTTCAAGCTATAATTGATAGAAAATTCATGCAGTTAATCATTTGGGTAAAAGGTGAAGTAGCTTGTTTTATGTGATAGAAATATCCTGTGAAACACAATGCTTTGTTTTTTCAGTTGTCTTGGCAAGAAAGTCATAAAAAGTGATTTTTCTTTCATCAGGAAAGCTACAATTTCTAACACATTCAAATGAACTAAAACCCCCAAAGACATTCAGGCCTTCTGATAAATTTTCATCTGGGCAATTATAAAATTTCATGTACATTGCAGCAACATTGATATGAATAGTAAAAATGTGTGTTTTGTAATTGTAGCTATTGATAACAAGACTCACATATAAAAAGAAAACCCTTTAAAATAAACCAAGCTTATTAGAATAACAAGGTCAGCCATTTAGCCAGGCCTTTGTCTTTCATCATGATGTTCCCTTCTGAAGAAAATCCAAAGTTTAAATCCAAGTTGAGTATTTAAACCACCTTTATCATTTCACCACATATATTCATAAAATAAACTTTTAAAATGCATCTTGCAGTTCTTCAAAATTTTGTCAAAAGTGGGACATATTTGTAGCACTTGATTTTATTAAATGTACAGAGGGGCTTCTACAGTTCACACAGAAATGCAACTAAAAAGTAACAGAATTTTACACAACTTTTGAACCCCCTTACGTGTTACATATGCTTCATATCATACACTTATAGAAGACACTGAGTGAATCATAGACCTTTCCTTAAGTCAAGGAATGAATGAAGCAATCACACAGGTGAAATCCATTGAACAGTTCAAGATTTGCATTCTAAACAACTGTCGGTTATTACTCAGTCCATTTTTTTCCAGTAGATAACTTACTTATCCATTTGAAGGTTAGTTATTTTTTTTACTCTGTTATTATACATACAAGGGACAAAGTCCAATATGACGCAATTTTAGCGTCCTTAAGCTATATAAATCAATGAGCAATAGCTCAAGGTCTCAACTAGTTTTTAGATGCACATTCTCTGCTGGTATTTGGTACGACTGCCTTTCTTTGGTTGTGTCTAACTCTTTGAACAATACAAATGTCAACCTTGTCCAGGATGAGGTTTAACAAAACCTTAAGCAAACTTCACTTTCAAAGATAATTCTGAAACTGACCTTGAAGTCAGTTCCAAAGGAAGTATTATTTTCTGGGCTGGATTATATTTTTCATTAAAAATAATGAAAGTCCATTTTCGGGCACAGCTGCTAAACTGAAAGGTTAAACTCACATACTACTCCTAGGAGAAAGATGTAGGTGGCAATCGGTTTCTGCAAATATTTACAGTTTGGGGAACCTTATGGGACAGTTCGACCCTGTCCTACTGAGTCACTAAGAGTCAGAACTGACTTGAAGAGCAAGTTGTTTGGGGAATGAATTACTCACATGATATACTGGTTCTATAATATATATTGCTTCAATCTGCACTGTTCTGTCTTAGCTCATCTGCATCCAGGTGGGAAATAAACTTTGATGTTTGCAAGCCACCTGGTATCATGACTCCATTGAGTCTCTTCTCTCTCTGCTTACACTTCTATGAGCTAGTGACTACCCAAATGATAGTAAAGAAAATCACACAGGTCCTAAATGGCATTGGAGAAATTGACGAGGAGCGTACTGATGCTTTCTTGGCAAGAGAGAGTGGCAATGTGGACTACAGAGGTAAGAGTGGAGGTTACACAGATGTTGGATATCTTTGAGTCTTGCTGACAAAGCAGGTGTGAGAAATGGGAAAGACAGAATAAACAGGGATCAGTCTTACACAGTGAACTTGAGCAATGGTGTATGGTATAAGCATGGAAGAAGACCAAGTTTGCGGGCAAATTTAGCACAAAAGAAGACTGTATGTACATTTTGGTTTTTTTTTCAAAGCTTCTATCAATCATGCATCATATCACCCATTAAAGCTTCATTCAAGGTATTAGGTCACTTTTCTCTATTCCAATGCTGTCTCACATACAGATTACAACTGGTAAAGAACTTGGAGGTGGTTTTATGTCAAGTTTTGTAACTAGGAACACACAAGCACTTAACTGTCCATTTTCCCCTCTGTCTCCATGTTGTTGCTACCTTTTCTAGACATAAACATAATGGTGTTCAGACCAAAAGATATTAATTTAGCAAACATATCACTCAAACACTCTAATCCTATTAACTTAATTTTTTTTTTCAGATACTCATCCTGCTCAATGCTGTTAGAGGATACTACAAAAACAGAATTACTTTGTTAAAGTGAAAACAGGCATGTGTTTAGACAGAGATGTAGATAGCGATGCCTTCATATCAGCAATAGGTAATTAGAATGTCCACTGAGTGCCAAGCAATGTTGTTATGACAAATTTCAAGCAAAGGAAGAAGTAGTGCCTAATTCCTTTCAGGATCCCTTTTAAACATACTTAGATTTAGTGCTCTGAAACTGAGAAGAAAGAGGTAGTGTACAAGAGCCAGAGTGAGGGATTCCCACAGTGGTCCTTAAGCTTTCCAAGGCCATGACCCTTTAATACAGTTCATGTCATGGTGACCCCCAACCATAAAATTATTTTATTGTACTTTGTAATTGCAATTTTGCTACTGTTATGAATTGGGTAATCCCTGTGAAAAGATCGTTTGGACCCCCCCCCCCCCCCGGAGGGGTCGCAACCCATCGGTTGAGAACTACTGAGCTAGGCCCTCAGATGTGTTTGCTCCTGCATCTATCCATCTTACTTAGCAGGTGGTCTGATAAAACAAAACATATTCCTAAAGAATCTTGTTATGCTCACAGAAAATCTGAAGACATGCAAATTGCCCACAGTTTTTCTAACTTACTTCCTGTTATAATTCTGTTGTGTTAGGTTTCTTCCAGTCAGTTCTGAAACACAGCCATGCGACAGCCGATCAAATAACTGCTCAGCCTTGCCCCATCCTCAAATCATGGCTAGGTTTGAATTCCTTGTGAACTCACTGGGCCATCCATCTCCCCGAGAATTTCCCTCTTTTCTGCTGACCCTCTTCTTCACCCACCAGTATACCCTTCCAGGAATTTGTCTTTGCTGATTAGCATGTACGAACTAGATGGGATGAAATGTCGCCATCCTGGTTTCTAAAAGAGCATTCTGGGTGCATTTCTTCTTTTTTTTCCCTTGGTGCATTTCTTCTAAGACATATTTTTTCATTCTTCTGGCAATTCATAGCATATTCAATAGTATTTTCCAACAACCTAATCCAAGTCTTCTTTAGTCTTCCTTATCTGTTGTCTAGGTTTCAGATGTAATAATTGAAAAATATCATGATTAAGTCAGGTGTATCTTAGTCCTCAAAGTGATATTGTTACTCTTTGACACTCTAAAAATATTTTTGTAGGAATTTTTTCCCCATGCAATGCTCATCTTTCAGTATAGTAACAGATAATATTGTACTACTGTTCAAAAGGTCTTAAATGGTCATTAAATCATAAATAGATCACCAGCTCATTTTTCCTAGTCTAGTTTTATCTCAAAGATCAATAGAAATCTATCTAACCTGAGTAATTCTATTGGTATTTGAAATACCAATAGCTTACTGTGTTAGTCCGGATAGACTAAGGAAACAAATTCATAAACATGCATATGTATATAAGGAAAGGTTTATAAACAAGAGGGCTGGTACATTAAGAAAGCATCTCAACCCAGTCCAAGCCCATAAGTCTGATATTAGCCCGCATGTCTGATACTAATCCATAAATCCTCTTTAGACTCACGAATCACGTGCAATGATGCCAGGAAAATCCTAGGTCAGTGGGTACAGAGTCTTGTGTATCCAGTGGTGGTAGAAGCACGTCAACACTGACAGGGACCTCTCTGGTGCTTCTCAAGCATCTCAGTACTGGCAGAAAGTGTCCATGTGGCTTTTCCAGCTTCAGAAGTCTGGTTCCGTCAGAATAAACCCATGTGACTTCTCCTCTGGGATGGCTCACAGGGAGTCAGCATTGTGACTTGTCAGTAGAGCATCTCCAAGGGACTGACCTGATTCTCACCTCCAAGAAGAAATACCACTAGATTTCCCAGAATTCTCAGGAGAAAGCCATGCGCACACAGAGGATTCATTGGTTATCTCTATATTGACAGGCTAGACTCCATGCCTAAATTCCCAAGCCTAAAACTGACACAATTACATGACTGCCAAACATAGCTTCCAACAAGACCTGCAAGCCACTACAGAAGGACAGAGTGCCAAGAAGAATCATGAGTAATAAACATACCTGCTGCCGTGGAATTAATCCCAACTCCTGGCAAACCTCCATAAGGATTCTCAGAACTACACATCTTTCAGGAGCAGAAAACCTCATCTTTCTGCCATTTAGCGAATGATTGGTTTCAACAGCCAAATTTACAGTTAGCAACCCAACACTTAGCTTACAGTGCTACCATACTCCCTATAATAAACATAGGAATTCAAAAAGTATAGTGTGGAAAATTCTGAATTGAAACAAGAACCATACAGTGGATTTGTGGGACTCTGAAGTAAAGGAACCAACCATACAATGGTTTTGTGGGACTCTGAAGTAAAGGAACAAGTTGAGTAAGTGATGAAAATTAAGGTCCATCTGGGAGTCAAGAAATGAATTTAAATTCGGTTTGGAACTCATAGAAATTGGGAAAAAAAAGAAAGATACCAGGGAGATAATATCCTCTATTCTTTGAGGAACACACAGAAATTGAACTCATAGCATTCAGCCATAGTACAACTACAGCTGAAATGATTTAAAACAACACAGTGAAACAGCAATTCACAATTAACCACAGTATTCAACATTATCCAGTACAGAAGATTACATATTCTTATGTGTGTTTTATGTTGGAAATACCAGGCTTATACAAATGAAGGATTAGGTTGTAAGAACAAAGTAATATTATATACATCCTTAAAAAATCTTGGCTCATAATTCAGAGTTTACCAACTGCTATTGCAAGCAATACATCAATCGATTTCCAGAAGCCCTCAGAGGAGGTTTGCAGATCAAGTTTATAAAAAAGAAAATGAGTCTTGGCAGGATAAAGAGGCTTCTCCATGATTTACCACCTTAAGTCTACATTGCAGATTTTTTTCTATCACAAAATGGGGCCTTTTATCTTAAAGGAGAAATCACAACAATATTATTTTAAATTGAAAACTCCCTAGTGAATAGTAATATAACCTATTTGTTATACCTAAATGGACACAACTTAACAGTAATCTACCTATCATAATATAATAAGAAAACACATGTTGGAAGACCCTACTTAAACTATTATTCCCTAGTGTCATGCACTGAATTGTGTCTCACAGAAATATATGCCAGCTTGGCTAGGCCAGATTATGAGGCTCTCTTCCATTTTGTAGTCTGATTAATTATCTTCCAGTTTTTGCATTTGAATCTTACCCTCTCTATGGTAATATCCCAAACTCATTGTCATGAAGTCAATTCTGACTCATAGTGCCCCTACAGGCCGGAGTAGAACTGCCCATGTTAGTTTCAGAGACTCTCACTTTGTTTTGAGGAGAAAGCTTCATCTTTCTCCTGCAATGAAGCTGTTCGGCTTGAACTTGAAGTTAGAAGTGCAACGTGTAACCCAGGAGTGCTTGCACTTTTTTTAGCATATGAGCTACTAATTAAATGATCAAGGCAAAATAATCTACCAACTACAAAAAATGCAAAATATGTATCTATTTTATTTATCTATTACATTTATTCATAATAAATTCTTTATATGTACAATGTATGTTTATGTATCTTGCATAACTGCAGGTGTCCATATTGTACAACACAACACAATTAACTATGTACATTTTTTGTCATTACCTGAGCTTACTCTGATGAATTTCACTGAATGAAAGGAGCCAGGCATGCATAGTCCAGACAGGAGCTGCTGACAGCCAGCCTCAAGCACACTTCCAAATGATCAGTCATGGTGGAATGGAACTTGGGCTTAATGATCATTATATGGGATAAGGCTGACTCACATAAATAAGCAGAGCTGAATAATGCAGTCAAGGAGGTAGCACATTTTCCTCATTCTTGGGTACCTTCCCTCTGCAAGTAAGTTTTGGAACTATTCATGCGCTCTGGACTTTAGCAGAATTTTGGTTTGTAGTGTTAATAACTCCCATTCAGTAAGAAACTTTTTGTCTTCTTACTTGGTTCACTTCCCCCACAAATGTTAATACCCTTTCTCACGCGTCTGACACCTAAGATTGCATCTGATTTGTTGTGCTGTGTATCAGTTAAGTGACAGAATTGATGATAGGCTTGCATGTATTTTTTTATGTCATGCGATCTACCCACATTTACAAATGACTAGTAGATCTCGATCAATGTACTGAGCACCCCTGGTGTAACCCACCCCACCATCATGAAAAATTAATGAGAGTCCAATCTTGAGTCACACCTTTGCAAGAAGGCATTACTCAAATCCAATTCATGTGTAAATCCCACCCTTAATTGAATCACACTCTTCAAAAACCAAAAAAAAAAAAAAAAAAACCCAAATCATTTTATGGGTATGTAATTAATATGTCATGCAATTCCATAGCTCAATTTTAAAAGAGTTGTTTTAAAAGATATTACTGTTAATCAACACAATCATTTTTAGAACATTTTCTTCTTTCTTATATTAACTATTACCTCACTTTACTTCAACATTTCCTGAAACATCTCCAAGAAACTATTAATCCAGTTATTGACTACAAATTTACCTATCCTGGATATGATAGACAGAAAAAATATACATGCACATAAGCACACAAACTAATGACCATAACAAAGTCAAAAAGAGAAAAGCTGCAATCAGAAAGAAAGCAGGAAATATTAAAAACTAGAGAAAAATTCAATGAGTCAAAAGAGAGATCAAATATGTTCAATTTTAACCTATCTCCATCTACAACAATCCATTTTCCAGTGCACTCTCCAAGGTGTTTTCCAATGCACAACCCTGGTGTGTGATGAGAAGAGACTCACCAGAGACTTTGTGCACAAGTAATCTCTTGTTTAAAAAAGCTGAAGCAACTTTAAAATAGGTCAAAAGGGAGATCAAATGAAAAGATACTACATTTGAACTTCTCTACATCCTCTGTAATTGACTTTGCAATGCTCTGTGTCTGGTCATATGAACTATTCACACCCCTGGATGGATCATGCACTTGACTAACTCACATTTACCTTACCAAGAAAGAGCATCATACAAAGATATTTTGAAAGCCCTCCCACACATCTCAGATGCAGACAATGGAGTGCAGAAGAAAATCAGCTTTCCCTCCAAATAAATGAGGATAATCAACAGTGAACATACACTAATACCCTATCAATCAAATCTGTAACATACATTTTTTTGGAAATTAATTTTTCCCTCATTCCTTTGAGGGAAAAGAACAGCAGAAAACAGAAAGAGAAGACGACATCTTCATTGTATTTCCTCTTGTACCTCATAAGACTCTTCTTGTCACCATATTGTGATATTCCAAATAATAACCTATGACTCATGCATGAATAACTTTGTTCATTTTTAACAAGCAAGCATGTAACTTCTAACTGCACAACATTAACAACTCAGGCTTCAGATGTGTGTGATCACAGTTCGCTCGTGCTCAGCAAATGTTTCAACCAAGGCGCAACTGAACAGGGCAACAGAGGGAAAATGAAAATGTTCACTAGAACTGAAAATAATAATATGTGTGGATATGGATGTTCAAGACTAATATAATTACTGTAACATATGTGCATATATATATACACATTATGTATGTAATTTCAGTTCAAGAAACATTTGTCTGCAATTCAGAAAGACAGTGAGATAGACGATACAGTTTTTGGCCCAGTCACAAGGCAGACACAGGAGCTAAGCTTGGAAGGTGGTCCATCGTGGCTCTCCTGGGTCCGTCCCAGCTGCACTTCACACAAAGTTGTGCAGGCAGGCACTATGTCTTCCTGATGGACTCTCTATTATGATTCTGGGACAAATGGAGCAAGCTGGCCTGCAACTAGTCTTTCAGACTGAAGGTATCTGGGGGACACAGGTATGACGCGTGCCTGGGGTACCACCAAGATAGGGGAGGGGTTGCCAATGAGTAGTCTCTATTCCCAAGCACCTTTCTATCGTCAGCTGTGAACGTTCATGGAGCAGTTTAAAACTAATTGCCACTGGCACTCTTTTCCTTTGATAAGTCTGTGTTCTAAGAACCCTCTCAGGCTAACTACCCAGTTTACTGCTGAAATCCTAAAGCATTCCCTAAGGTCTCTAAGCCAGCTAAAGCAGTGTGATTTACCAACTCTATAGCTGACACAGTAGGTTTGAAAAGAAGAAATCCTTCTAAAACTAAGAATGTCAGATAGTCCTTTGTGTATAGCAAGCTTACTTGTATTTTATAAAGCATCTAACAGAAACGGTGTCATAAAATACCTTTTTTAAAGTTTTAGAGTTAAAACTTAAAATCATGTCGCTAAGTAGCCTTCCAGAATTGGCTTGATGGCAGTGAGTTGAGTTGAATTAACAGCATATATTTAGGACTGCAGCATTAACTCAGCAATTGTGTTCTTATAATCCATAGGATAGATCACTTTCGGCCCCCAGGACCAGGTGAAGGAAATATAACCCTGTGCATTCAATACATTTCCATATCTTAGCCCTTCTGGACTTGTACAAGTGCAAGACAGTCGCAGGAAATATGTTACATAGTGTGACTGAGCTAACAGCCTCCAGGGTATATATTTCAAAATTGATTCACATTTTATTCACTCGCGCCACGGTGCTCTGAGGTATGGCACTGTGTACTTGCAGAGAAAAGGCTGACAAGCTGTCTTTAATGAGCCCATTTTCACAGCTTGCTGAAATGGTTTCCTCACTGTGCCCTTCAGTAAGAAGGAAGCTAAGACTTACTCCTTAGGAGTTAGGTTTTACTTACATAGAACAGAGTCTACACTGTTCATATAATAAATAATCATAAAAACCATTACATAACTAATGTGTTCCTAATCTTAATGTTGATTTGTTCCAAAACCTACACTTCCGTGGGAAGATGTTCTAATAGTCTGGGGCTTGTAGGTGCAACAGACCATGTGGATTTAGTAAGCTGTCAGAAATAACTACAGTCATATATCTATCAGGATGGAAATAACCTGGCTGGCAGTACGGAGAGGCTGACATTGTATAAGTATCCCTGGAAGCTGTTAAACAGAGCTTATATATGAGGCCTTTCTGCTTTGGACACATTGCCTCACATAATTGTCAAATACACACACACATCACTCAACACCAAACTCTGCCATTAAGTTGAATCTGATTCACAGTGACCCTACAGGCCCCTACAGAACTGTCCCAATGGGATTCTAGACTGTCACCTATCATGGGAGTAGAGAGTCTCTTCTTTCTCCTAAAAAGTGAGAGGTGAGTTTGGGCTGCTGATCTGGTTGTGGTGTAACCCATTCTGCCACAAGATTCTATTGTCCTACCAAACCTACAACCTGGTCAAGTCATGGTATTTCCAATTGCCTCACATGCATGTGAAAGTTGGGCACTGAATAAGGAAAAAACAAAAAGAATTGGTGCAGTTGAACTATGATGATTGTGAAAAATACTGAAAGTACTGTCCAAACAGCCCATTAATCTGCCTTGGAAAAATAAGAATAGTAACACTTTGTCATATACTTTAGACATATTATCAGGAGAGATCAGTCCCTAGAAAACAGCATCATGCTGGTAAGGTAGAGGGGAAGGAAAAGAGAAGGAGACCCTCAAATAGATGAATGGACATAGGGGCTGCTTCACTGAGCTCCAGCAGAACAACAATTGTGAGGACAGTGCAGGATAGGGCAGTGTTTTGCTCTGTGGTACACGGCGTCCCTATGAGTCTGAACTGAGCCTATCAAACCTAACAGCAACAACAGGCCTAGTTTCAAGAGGAAGAAATGAAACGTTAGGGAAAACACAGGATCTCTGAATCAAGAAGATGGAGAGAACCAGGAATGAGAGAGGACAGAGAACGTTCTCATATGCTCCATCTAGTTTAAATTGAGGCTGAAATTTGAAATGCTGGATATCTGGCTCCAAAAATACGGTTCTTCCCCCACTCCTTCATGTTGACTCTTTGTAGGTTCTATACCTTCATCCTCTACATAAACTAGTATATGAAAAATTACTTCTTCGGTAACATTATACAGGCTTTTGGTTGGTATAGTATCTGATTATAATATATCTCAGAACCATTTCCTGTGAGTAGCAGTAGCAGTACTTTACTTTCAAAGAGAGGAAAGAAACACATCTGTGATTACACCAAGCAAATTGTGCCACGGTCAACTCCTCCTTCACCCTTTGTTGTCATCATTTGATGCTACTAATTTGGTTCCAAATTAGAGGAATCCTAGGTACAAAAGCCTATACTCCCCACTTCTGCACCATGCTCATAAGCATTGCTACATGAGAACCGACTGCTGGGGTCACTATGTGAATTTACCTCATCTACAGACATGTCCAAAAACACACTGGAGAGTCAAACATCTCTAATTTAAGCTTTTCCAAAATTACACTTCAACTTCTCCTTTAAAGTCTGTTTCCCCAACTTGGTGGGCGTGGGTTGGGAAGAACAACATCTACCTTCTCTATGCAACGATCTCAAAAAAAATCCCCCAAACGACAAATTCCCAAAATAAAAATTCTGAGTTCTGAACATCCCAGGTGCAAGAGAAGCCTGAGAAGGACAGACTGGCAGGTCAGAGGCAGGAAGCCAGCCCAGTGAACTCCTCAAGGGCAGCAGATTCTGAGGGATCCCCAAAGGTACTCTAGAGCAATTCCTGGCCCAGAGTTCTGGCCTCTGGGACTAAAGTGGGAAAGAAGTGAACTGATCCCTTACTCCCTATACATGCTGGGCATTGGGACTTTATCTAATCCCAAGGTGACAGTGGTTTCCACTCCCCACCTAGCAGACTGGTAAGCCTGCATTCAGGGAGGGTGAACATGACTAAATTTGAACAAGATAAAGTATTGTAGGAGAGGAGAAAGTTCTTAATTCCCTGTTCCCTTAGGGCTAGAAGAAGCCTAGGAGGTCAGTGCTTAGTTACAAGTTGGGTTGTGATTCACATGGTTGTCGGTTCAAAACTGCCAAGAGCTCTGTGGGAGAGAGACTAGGTTTTCTCCTGCTATAAAAATCTATCATCTCAGAAACCCATAGGGGTCACTACGAGTAAGCATTCAATCGATGGCCATGAGTTCACTTTGGGGTGTTTAGGGCTAGAAAATATAGATACCAGGCATTAGTTCCCAGTCAGTGAAGGATTCTTAATTTGACGCAGGAACCCAAAGCAGGTACTGAGTGGATGAGTTTAGCTTCTTGAACGTAGTCTTTTCCCTCCTCTCTTGGCTTATCGGTCCTGGAAGGTAGCTGTTTTGGTCATTAGCTTATATACCCTCTTGCAACCACAAAAGTTGACCTCAAGTCTGGGAGCATGGCAGGGCATAGAAACTTGTTTGTCATCATTCCCTTCTTGGCAGAGGCTATTACCACATGACTCAACCACCCTTGAATCTTCAATAACCACAACGATTGCACAAGAAATAGCATCCATTATAAAACCACTTGAACAAGGATGACAAATATGAAAATAAAACCACATCTTCAGAAGAACAGGCAATGTTAGTGCACATGAGGGGGGGAAGTGGCATGAATGAGTGGCTAAATACAGACACAAACATGGACAATTTCAGAGAATGAAAAGGTGCTGAAGCTACTCTTTGGGGGGGTTCAGGGGAGTGATGCTTAGCTGCTTTGAAGGGAGGGAAGAAAAGTTAAAGAGAGCTACACAAAGAAAAGATAGAAAGCCCTCCAAAATCAATCTGACAAAATAAATTAAAAATTAGTAATAAGTAAACAAATACAGTATTTACTTCATTTTCACTTTCCCTCTCCAATCCATCCTGTCAAATGGTATCTTAAATTATAAATCGGGCTGAGCCCCGGTGGCATAAGTGGTTGAGTATGGGACTGCAGCCTGCGGGCTTGGTGGTTCAAGTCTAGCAGTGGCTCTCAGCAGGAGCGCTGGGTGGCTCCCACAACCACCAGAGGGCAGTGATGCCCACCAAACCAAACCAAACCAAACCAACCAACCAAACAAACAAAAGAGCTGCAAAAGCCCCCAATAAAATTTTTTTTTTAATTTAAAAAATTATAAATCAGGGTAAGATGCTTTAGTTTTTAAAGTCTTTTTGGTGACTTTCTAATAACTTGAGATCAAAAGTAAAACCAGTAGACATTCCCACAACACTGCATGATCGGAATCCTGCTTACGCCACTACGTCATCATCAGCAATTGATATACCCACCTAACTGATCTTCCAAATTCTTGAATACATCAAGTTTTTCCCTGGTCTATCATTTCCTTGGAAGTCCTTCTGCAAGGAAATGTCTGCACTTCTCTTTTAACCTTGGCTCAATTCTCTTTCCTCTTCAGATCTCATATATTACTTCCTCAGATGCTTTATCTGACTACCCAAAAGAAATTATAACCCTTCCCTCACTCACACATTGTCAGTGGGTTGATTTGAACTCACAATATCTTCTTATAATCGGTAGTTATAGATGTATTTATACTTTGTTTCTTTATGTCACCCAACTGAACTATAATTTTCATAATGGAGATTATTAAATCCAAACTCTATATCCAGCACGTGGCTGAGTACACCATTTTTCTTTAATATTTGGACTATAAAAATACTCCATAGAAAACCCTATCATCTCTGTACTTAATACTTGCACATGCAATCTCCATTACTTTTAATGTTTATAATAAGCAAGTAGCTAGCTCCAATCTCTATGAAGAAGCATCCTACCAATTCCACTATCTTATTTATTTATTCACCTGTTTCACGATAGAAATTAAATATTGCTTAGTGATATATGAGAAGATAAAAATACGAGTTAACTCTATTAGTTTTGGAGTCAGATTATTCCATAGTCCATTCTTCAAAACAATAACTCATTCAATACTCCCTCAGTGGCATGAAAGAATTAATACAATCTTCAGATGTGCCATATTCCCTAGGGAATTACTTGACCACTTGGAGAATCTGGCACTAAGCTTGAAATCTCCTGATAATATGATAGTTAAGTTTCCTGCACATGTGTTCTGAAAAAGGAAAAATGATTTTATGTTAAAATATGAATTGGAGCTTACAAAAAAGTTACAGCTTGAGTAGTTCCTAAGCAATTGTTCAACGATCCAAATGTCCAGTAATGGTTTCATTTTCCTACAAATAAAGATTATGCTTTCAAAGAAGAACAAGAAATGCTTTCTTATCAGTAGCTACCATAATGTGGGCACCACATTGGGGATTTGTCGAAATAACAGGAATGCCAGAAAAACAGCACATGAAGATGATTGCATTTATTTTGTAAATCTAAGCTGAATATTAATGCAAAATAAGAGAACAACAGGGCTGAGCCCCGGTGGGGTGGCGTAGTGGTTGTGTGCGGGACTGCGGCCCACAGGGTTGGTGGTTCAAATCCAGCAGCAGCTCTCCAGGAGCAAGGCTGGGCCTCCTATTCCCACCAGGGGGCAGTGATGCCCGCACACACAAAAAATAAGAGAACAACCTAGTGTATTTAGACAACATTTGATTTCAACTCACAGTCAGGGCAAATGATAAGATAAAGTTAACAATAGTCCTCAAACTCTATTTCTACATTCAGCAAACCAAGGTTGAGACAGAACACAGTGGATATTCACAGACCCTTGCATTTAATGTAAATGAAGTATAGGATCATGCAGGAGTGTCTCTATTAAAAGCATTGCATTCTGTAGAAGGTTCATGAATTGCTGATTAACTTGCTTTAGTTATAAGTAGCCAGTATTTTATATTACAGGTTATTGCTTGTAACAAACCATGTATCTATAATTAACAGGGCTGGTGTAGAACATACATAGGGAGAAGATACCAGTGCTATCATTGTGTCCAATGGTCTAAAGCTCTTTTTCCAAACAGTATAAAATTTGAGTCTATGCTTATGAGTAATGATGTGACAGATTGGCTGAAAGAGATGAATTATATGGTGAGAGCTTTCATAATCACACATTGACTTAAGTAAGATCATTATTTATTTGACTTTATCTTAACACAGTTTTCCATACTAAATAGCTTTCTCTTCAACAAGTCAGGCCATATAGTACTTCTGGAAACCATCGCTTTTCTCCACTTGAGGGAGGGCAAATAAGGTCAAGAGGTTTGCTTTAGCCAGAGTCACATAATTCCACTGAGCTGTTAATTTTTGGTGTAGTAAGTGCCTGATGAGAAACTCATATGGTTTTAAAATAAATTCTTAATTAGGTCATGTACTAATGTACCAAATAGTCCTTATCTATTGGAGTACTAATTATAGTGCCCATACCTCAATAGTTTCAATTCTAAAATAATTACAAAGAAAATTACATCATTTCAAAAATATGATTTGTCACATATACAATCATTTTCAAGCACTTAAAATACAGCCATTAGACATGAGCTTTTTCATACAATGCAGGACCTGAAATTTTGCATTACTCTATTTATCCAGGTGGTCTATGACATGGAGATTGTAACATCTACATTTTAGGACTCTTAGAAAACTAAGGATCACCTAGAACAATAC